>CAWVNZ010001237.1:0-84311 GCA_963930735.1 Dioctria linearis
AAAGGCAATCCCTGGCGCAATTAAAATTTGCGACAGTTGAAAATTATTTTTTGAATAATTTACTATAGAAAAGGCAATCCCTGGCGTAATTAAAATTTGCGACAGTAGAAAATTATTTTTTGAATAATTTAATATATAAAAGGCAATCCCTGGCGCAATTAAAATTTGCGACAGTTGAAAATTATTTTTTGAATAATTTACTATAGAAAAGGCAATCCCTGGCGCACTTAAAATTTGCGACAGTAGAAAATTATTTTTTGAATAATTTACTATAGAAAAGGCAATCCCTGGCGCACTTAAAATTTGCGACAGTAGAAAATTATTTTTTGAATAATTTACTATAGAAAAGGCAATCCCTGGCGCACTTAAAATTTGCGACAGTAAAAAATTATTTTTTGAATAATTTACTGTAGAAAAGGCAATCCCTGGCGCACTTAAAATTTGCGACAGTAAAAAATTATTTTTTGAATAATTTACTATAGAAAAGGCAATCCCTGGCGCACTTAAAATTTGCGACAGTTGAAAATTATTTTTTTGAAAAATTTACTGTAGAAAAGGCAATCCCTGGCGTAATTAAAATTTGCGACAGTAGAAAATTATTTTTTGAATAATTTACTACATAAAAGGCAATCCCTGGCGCAATTAAAATTTGCGACAGTATAAAATTATTTTTTGAATAATTTACTATAGAAAAGGCAATCCCTGGCGTAATTAAAATTTGCGACAGTAGAAAATTATTTTTTGAATAATTTACTATAGAAAAGGCAATCCCTGGCGTATTTAAAATTTGAGACAGTATAAAATTATTTTTTGAATAATTTACTATAGAAAAGGCAATCCCTGGCGTAATTAAAATTTGCGACAGTAGAAAATTATTTTTTGAATAATTTACTATAGAAAAGGCAATCCCTGGCGCAATTAAAATTTGCGACAGTATAAAATTATTTTTTGAATAATTTACTGTAGAAAAGGCAATCCCTGGCGCAATTAAAATTTGCGACAGTAGAAAATTATTTTTTGAATAATTTACTATATAAAACGCAATCCCTGGCGCAATTAAAATTTGCGACAGTTGAAAATTATTTTTTGAATAATTTACTATATAAAAGGCAATCCCTGGCGCAATTAAAATTTGCGAGAGTAAAAAATTATTTTTTTACAAAATTTACTATAGAAAAGGCAATCCCTGGCGCAATTAAAATTTGCGACAGTAGAAAATTATTTTTTGAAAAGTTTACTATAGAAAAGGCAATCCCTGGGATATTTAAAATTGGCGACAGTAAAAAATTATTTTTTGAATAATTTACTATAGAAAAGGCAATCCCTGGCGGATTTGAAATAAGCGACAGTTGAAAATTATTTTTTGAATAATTTACTATAGAAAAGGCAATCCCTGGGATATTTAAAATTTGCGACAGTTGAAAATTATTTTTTGAATAATTTACTATAGAAAAGGCAATCCCTGGCGGATTTGAAATTTGCGACAGTTGAAAATTATTTTTTGAATAATTTACTATAGAAAAGGCAATCCCTGGCGCAATTAAAATTTGCGACAGTTGAAAATTATTTTTTGAATAATTTACTATAGAAAAGGCAATCCCTGGGATATTTAAAATTTGCGACAGTAAGAAATTAATTTGTGAGAAATTTACTATAGAAAAGGCAATCCCTGGCGTAATTAAAATTTGCGACAGTAGAAAATTATTTTTTGAATAATTTACTGCAGAAAAGGCAATCCCTGGCGCACTTAAAATTTTCGACATTAAAAAATAATTTTTTGAATAATTTACTATAGAAAAGGCAATCCCTGGCGCATTTAAAATTTGGCACAATTGAAAATTATTTTTTGAATAATTTACTATAGAAAAGGCAATCCCTGGCGCACTTAAAATTTGCGACAGTTGAAAATTATTTTTTTGAAAAATTTACTGTAGAAAAGGCAATCCCTGGGGTAATTAAAATTTGCGACAGTAGAAAATTATTTTTTGAATAATTTACTATATAAAAGGCAATCCCTGGCGCAATTAAAATTTGCGACAGTATAAAATTATTTTTTGAATAATTTACTATAGAAAAGGCAATCCCTGGCGCAATTAAAATTTGCGAGAGTTGAAAATTATTTTTTGAATAATTTACTATAGAAAAGGCAATCCCTGGGATATTTAAAATTTGCGACAGTAAGAAATTAATTTGTGAGAAATTTACTATAGAAAAGGCAATCTCTGGCGTAATTAAAACTTGCGACAGTAAAAAATTATTTTTTGAATAATTTACTATAGAAAAGGCAATCCCTGGCGTAATTAAAATTTGCTACAGTAGAAAATTATTTTTTGAATAATTTACTGTAGAAAAGGCAATCCCTGGCGCACTTAAAATTTGCGACAGTAAAAAATTATTTTTTGAATAATTTACTATAGAAAAGGCAATCCCTGGCGCACTTAAAATTTGCGACAGTTGAAAATTATTTTGTTGAAAAATTTACTGTAGAAAAGGCAATCCCTGGCGTAATTAAAATTAGCGACAGTATAAAATTATTTTTTGAATAATTTACTATATAAAAGGCAATCCCTGGCGCAATTAAAATTTGCGACAGTATAAAATTATTTTTTGAATAATTTACTATAAAAAAGGCAATCCCTGGCGTAATTAAAATTTGCGAAAGTAGAAAATTATTTTTTGAATAATTTACTATAGAAAAGGCAATCCCTGGCGTATTTAAAATTTGCGACAGTATAAAATTATTTTTTGAATAATTTACTATAGAAAAGGCAATCCCTGGCGTAATTAAAATTTGCGACAGTAGAAAATTATTTTTTGAATAATTTACTATAGAAAAGGCAATCCCTGGCGCAATTAAAATTTGCGACTGTATAAAATTATTTTTTGAATAATTTACTGTAGAAAAGGCAATCCCTGGCGCAATTAAAATTTGCGACAGTAGAAAATTATTTTTTGAATAATTTACTATATAAAACGCAATCCCTGGCGCAATTAAAATTTGCGACAGTTGAAAATTATTTTTTGAATAATTTACTATATAAAAGGCAATCCCTGGCGCAATTAAAATTTGCGACAGTAAAAAATTATTTTTTTGCAAAATTTACTATAGAAAAGGCAATCTCTGGCGGAATTAAAATTTGCGACAGTAGAAAATTATTTTTTGAAAAGTTTACTATAGAAAGGCAATCCCTGGGATATTTAAAATTGGCGACAGTAAAAAATTATTTTTTGAATAATTTACTATAGAAAAGGCAATCCCTGGCGGATTTGAAATATGCGACAGTTGAAAACTATTTTTTGAATAATTTACTATAGAAAAGGCAATCCCTGGGATATTTAAAATTTGCGACAGTTGAAAATTATTTTTTGAATAATTTACTATAGAAAAGGCAATACCTGGCGGATTTGAAATTTGCGACAGTTGAAAATTATTTTTTGAATAATTTACTATAGAAAAGGCAATCCCTGGCGCAATTAAAATTTGCGACAGTTGAAAATTATTTTTTTGAATAATTTACTATAGAAAAGGCAATCCCTGGGATATTTAAAATTTGCGACAGTAGGAAATTAATTTGTGAGAAATTTACTATAGAAAAGGCAATCCCTGGCGTAATTCAAATTTGCGACAGTAGGAAATTATTTTTTGAATAATTTACTATAGAAAAGGCAATCCCTGGCGCAATTAAAATTTGCGACAGTAGAAAATTATTTTTTGAATAATTTACTGTAGAAAAGGCAATCCCTGGCGTAATTAAAATTTGCGACAGTAGAAAATTATTTTTTGAATAATTTACTATATAAAAGGCAATCCCTGGCGCAATTAAAATTTGCAACAGTATAAAATTATTTTTTGAATAATTTACTGTAGAAAAGGCAATCCCTGGCGCAATTAAAATTTGCGACAGTAGAAAATTATTTTTTGAATAATTTACTATAGAAAAGGCAATCCCTGGCGCAATTAAAATTTGCGACAGTATAAAATTTTTTTTTGAATAATTTACTGTAGAAAAGGCAATCCCTGGGATATTTAAAATTTGCGACAGTAAAAAATTATTTTTTGAATAATTTACTATAGAAAAGGCAATCCCTGGCGTAATTAAAATTTGCGAGAGTATAAAACTATTTTTTGAATAATTTACTATAGAAAAGGCAATCCCTGGCGTAATTAAAACTTGCGATAGTGAAAAATTATTTTTTGAATAATTTACTATAGAAAAGGCAATCCCTGGCGTAATTAAAATTTGCGACAGTAGAAAATTATTTTTTGAATAATTTACTGTAGAAAAGGCAATCCCTGGCGCACTTAAAATTTGCGACAGTAAAAAATTATTTTTTGAATAATTTACTATAGAAAAGGCAATCCCTGGCGCACTTAAAATTTGCGACAGTTGAAAATTATTTTTTGAAAAATTTACTATAGAAAAGGCAATCCCTGGCGTAATTAAAATTTGCGACAGTAGAAAATTATTTTTTGAATAATTTACTGTAGAAAAGGCAATCCCTGGGATATTTAAAATTTGCGACAGTAAAAAATTATTTTTTGAATAATTTACTATAGAAAAGGCAATCCCTGGCGTAATTAAAATTTGCGAGAGTATAAAACTATTTTTTGAATTATTTACTATAGAAAAGGCAAACCCTGGCGTAATTAAAACTTGCGATTGTAAAAAATTATTTTTTGAATAATTTACTATAGAAAAGGCAATCCCTGGCGTAATTAAAATTTGCGACAGTAGAAAATTATTTTTTGAATAATTTACTGTAGAAAAGGCAATCCCTGGCGTAATTAAAATTTGCGACAGTATAAAATTATTTTTTGAATAATTTACTATAGAAAAGGCAATCCCTGGCGCAATTGAAACTTGCGATAGTAAAAAATTTTTTTTTTGCAAAATTTACAAAAAAAAGGCAATCCCTGGCGTATTTAAAATTTGCGACAGTAAAAATTGTTTTTTGAATAATTTACTATAGAAAAGGAAATCCCCGGCGTAATTAAAATTTGCGACAGTAAAAAATTATTTTTTGAATAATTTACTATAGAAAAGGCAATCCCTGGCGCACTTAAAATTTTCGACAGTAAAAAATTATTTTTTGAATAATTTACTATAGAAAAGGCAATCCCTGGCGTAATTAAAATTTGCGACAGTAGAAAATTATTTTTTGAATAATTTACTGTAGAAAAGGCAATCCCTGGCGTAATTAAAATTTGCGACAGTATAAAATTATTTTTTGAATAATTTACTATAGAAAACGCAATCCCTGGCGCAATTAAAATTTGCGACAGTAGAAAATTATTTTTTGAAAAGTTTACTATAGAAAAGGCAATCCCTGGGATATTTAAAATTGGCGACAGTAAAAAATTATTTTTTGAATAATTTACTATAGAAAAGGCAATCCCTGGCGGATTTGAAATAAGCGACAGTTGAAAATTATTTTTTGAATAATTTACTATAGAAAAGGCAATCCCTGGGATATTTAAAATTTGCGACAGTTGAAAATTATTTTTTGAATAATTTACTATAGAAAAGGCAATCCCTGGCGGATTTGAAATTTGCGACAGTTGAAAATTATTTTTTGAATAATTTACTATAGAAAAGGCAATCCCTGGCGCAATTAAAATTTGCGACAGTTGAAAATTATTTTTTGAATAATTTACTATAGAAAAGGCAATCCCTGGGATATTTAAAATTTGCGACAGTAAGAAATTAATTTGTGAGAAATTTACTATAGAAAAGGCAATCCCTGGCGTAATTAAAATTTGCGACAGTAGAAAATTATTTTTTGAATAATTTACTGCAGAAAAGGCAATCCCTGGCGCACTTAAAATTTTCGACATTAAAAAATAATTTTTTGAATAATTTACTATAGAAAAGGCAATCCCTGGCGCATTTAAAATTTGGCACAGTTGAAAATTATTTTTTGAATAATTTACTATAGAAAAGGCAATCCCTGGCGCACTTAAAATTTGCGACAGTTGAAAATTATTTTTTTGAAAAATTTACTGTAGAAAAGGCAATCCCTGGGGTAATTAAAATTTGCGACAGTAGAAAATTATTTTTTGAATAATTTACTATATAAAAGGCAATCCCTGGCGCAATTAAAATTTGCGACAGTATAAAATTATTTTTTGAATAATTTACTATAGAAAAGGCAATCCCTGGCGCAATTAAAATTTGCGACAGTTGAAAATTATTTTTTGAATAATTTACTATAGAAAAGGCAATCCCTGGGATATTTAAAATTTGCGACAGTAAGAAATTAATTTGTGAGAAATTTACTATAGAAAAGGCAATCTCTGGCGTAATTAAAACTTGCGACAGTAAAAAATTATTTTTTGAATAATTTACTATAGAAAAGGCAATCCCTGGCGTAATTAAAATTTGCTACAGTAGAAAATTATTTTTTGAATAATTTACTGTAGAAAAGGCAATCCCTGGCGCACTTAAAATTTGCGACAGTAAAAAATTATTTTTTGAATAATTTACTATAGAAAAGGCAATCCCTGGCGCACTTAAAATTTTCGACAGTTGAAAATTATTTTGTTGAAAAATTTACTGTAGAAAAGGCAATCCCTGGCGTAATTAAAATTAGCGACAGTATAAAATTATTTTTTGAATAATTTACTATATAAAAGGCAATCCCTGGCGCAATTAAAATTTGCGACAGTATAAAATTATTTTTTGAATAATTTACTATAAAAAAGGCAATCCCTGGCGTAATTAAAATTTGCGAAAGTAGAAAATTATTTTTTGAATAATTTACTATAGAAAAGGCAATCCCTGGCGTATTTAAAATTTGCGACAGTATAAAATTATTTTTTGAATAATTTACTATAGAAAAGGCAATCCCTGGCGTAATTAAAATTTGCGACAGTAGAAAATTATTTTTTGAATAATTTACTATAGAAAAGGCAATCCCTGGCGCAATTAAAATTTGCGACTGTATAAAATTATTTTTTGAATAATTTACTGTAGAAAAGGCAATCCCTGGCGCAATTAAAATTTGCGACAGTAGAAAATTATTTTTTGAATAATTTACTATATAAAACGCAATCCCTGGCGCAATTAAAATTTGCGACAGTTGAAAATTATTTTTTGAATAATTTACTATATAAAAGGCAATCCCTGGCGCAATTAAAATTTGCGACAGTAAAAAATTATTTTTTTGCAAAATTTACTATAGAAAAGGCAATCTCTGGCGCAATTAAAATTTGCGACAGTAGAAAATTATTTTTTGAAAAGTTTACTATAGAAAGGCAATCCCTGGGATATTTAAAATTGGCGACAGTAAAAAATTATTTTTTGAATAATTTACTATAGAAAAGGCAATCCCTGGCGGATTTGAAATATGCGACAGTTGAAAACTATTTTTTGAATAATTTACTATAGAAAAGGCAATCCCTGGGATATTTAAAATTTGCGACAGTTGAAAATTATTTTTTGAATAATTTACTATAGAAAAGGCAATACCTGGCGGATTTGAAATTTGCGACAGTTGAAAATTATTTTTTGAATAATTTACTATAGAAAAGGCAATCCCTGGCGCAATTAAAATTTGCGACAGTTGAAAATTATTTTTTTGAATAATTTACTATAGAAAAGGCAATCCCTGGGATATTTAAAATTTGCGACAGTAGGAAATTAATTTGTGAGAAATTTACTATAGAAAAGGCAATCCCTGGCGTAATTCAAATTTGCGACAGTAGGAAATTATTTTTTGAATAATTTACTATAGAAAAGGCAATCCCTGGCGCAATTAAAATTTGCGACAGTAGAAAATTATTTTTTGAATAATTTACTGTAGAAAAGGCAATCCCTGGCGTAATTAAAATTTGCGACAGTAGAAAATTATTTTTTGAATAATTTACTATATAAAAGGCAATCCCTGGCGCAATTAAAATTTGCAACAGTATAAAATTATTTTTTGAATAATTTACTGTAGAAAAGGCAATCCCTGGCGCAATTAAAATTTGCGACAGTAGAAAATTATTTTTTAATAATTTACTATAGAAAAGGCAATCCCTGGCGCAATTAAAATTTGCGACAGTATAAAATTTTTTTTTGAATAATTTACTGTAGAAAAGGCAATCCCTGGGATATTTAAAATTTGCGACAGTAAAAAATTATTTTTTGAATAATTTACTATAGAAAAGGCAATCCCTGGCGTAATTAAAATTTGCGAGAGTATAAAACTATTTTTTGAATAATTTACTATAGAAAAGGCAATCCCTGGCGTAATTAAAACTTGCGATAGTAAAAAATTATTTTTTGAATAATTTACTATAGAAAAGGCAATCCCTGGCGTAATTAAAATTTGCGACAGTAGAAAATTATTTTTTGAATAATTTACTGTAGAAAAGGCAATCCCTGGCGCACTTAAAATTTGCGACAGTAAAAAATTATTTTTTGAATAATTTACTATAGAAAAGGCAATCCCTGGCGCACTTAAAATTTGCGACAGTTGAAAATTATTTTTTGAAAAATTTACTATAGAAAAGGCAATCCCTGGCGTAATTAAAATTTGCGACAGTAGAAAATTATTTTTTGAATAATTTACTGTAGAAAAGGCAATCCCTGGGATATTTAAAATTTGCGACAGTAAAAAATTATTTTTTGAATAATTTACTATAGAAAAGGCAATCCCTGGCGTAATTAAAATTTGCGAGAGTATAAAACTATTTTTTGAATTATTTACTATAGAAAAGGCAAACCCTGGCGTAATTAAAACTTGCGATTGTAAAAAATTATTTTTTGAATAATTTACTATAGAAAAGGCAATCCCTGGCGTAATTAAAATTTGCGACAGTAGAAAATTATTTTTTGAATAATTTACTGTAGAAAAGGCAATCCCTGGCGTAATTAAAATTTGCGACAGTATAAAATTATTTTTTGAATAATTTACTATAGAAAAGGCAATCCCTGGCGCAATTGAAACTTGCGATAGTAAAAAATTTTTTTTTTGCAAAATTTACAAAAAAAAGGCAATCCCTGGCGTATTTAAAATTTGCGACAGTAAAAATTGTTTTTTGAATAATTTACTATAGAAAAGGAAATCCCCGGCGTAATTAAAATTTGCGACAGTAAAAAATTATTTTTTGAATAATTTACTATAGAAAAGGCAATCCCTGGCGCACTTAAAATTTTCGACAGTAAAAAATTATTTTTTGAATAATTTACTATAGAAAAGGCAATCCCTGGCGTAATTAAAATTTGCGACAGTAGAAAATTATTTTTTGAATAATTTACTGTAGAAAAGGCAATCCCTGGCGTAATTAAAATTTGCGACAGTATAAAATTATTTTTTGAATAATTTACTATAGAAAACGCAATCCCTGGCGCAATTAAAATTTGCGACAGTAGAAAATTATTTTTTGAAAAGTTTACTATAGAAAAGGCAATCCTGGGATATTTAAAATTGGCGACAGTAAAAAATTATTTTTTGAATAATTTACTATAGAAAAGGCAATCCTTGGCGGATTTGAAATATGCGACAGTTGAAAAATATTTTTTGAATAATTTACTATAGAAAAGGCAATACCTGGGATATTTAAAATTTGCGACAGTTGAAAATTATTTTTTGAATAATTTACTATAGAAAAGGCAATCCCTGGCGGATTTGAAATTTGCGACAGTTGAAAATTATTTTTTGAGTAATTTACTATAGAAAAGGCAATCCCTGGCGCAATTAAAATTTGCGACAGTTGAAAATTATTTTTTGAATAATTTACTATAGAAAAGGCAATCCCTGGTATATTTAAAATTTGCGACAGTAAGAAATTAATTTGTGAGAAATTTACTATAGAAAAGGCAATCCCTGGCGTAATTAAAATTTGCGACAGTAGAAAATTATTTTTTGAATAATTTACTATAGAAAAGATAATCCCTGGCGCAATTAAAATTTGCGACAGTAGAAAATTATTTTTTGAATAATTTACTGTAGAAAAGGCAATCCCTGGCGTAATTAAAATTTGCGACAGTAGAAAATTATTTTTTGAATAATTTACTATATAAAAGGCAATCCCTGGCGCAATTAAAATTTGCAACAGTATAAAATTATTTTTTGAATAATTTACTGTAGAAAAGGCAATGCCTGGCGCAATTAAAATTTGCGACAGTAGAAAATAATTTTTTGAATAATTTACTATAGAAAAGGCAATCCCTGGCGTATTTAAAATTTGCGACAGTTAAAATTATTTTTTGAATAATTTACTATAGAAAAGGCAATCCCTGGCGTATTTAAAATTTGCGACAGTAAAAAATTATTTTTTGAATAATTTACTATAGAAAAGGAAATCCCTGGCGTAATTAAAATTTGCGACAGTAAAAAATTATTTTTTGAATAATTTACTATAGAAAAGGCAATCCCTGGCGCACTTAAAATTTTCGACAGTAAAAAATTATTTTTTGAATAATTTACTATAGAAAAGGCAATCCCTGGCGTATTTAAAATTTGCGACAGTAAAAAATTAATTTTTGAAAAATTTACTGTAGAAAAGGCAATCCCTGGCGTAATTAAAATTTGCGACAGTAGAAAATTATTTTTTGAATAATTTACTATAGAAAAGGCAATACCTGGCGCAATTAAAATTTGCGACAGTATAAAATTATTTTTTGAATAATTTACTGTAGAAAAGGCAATCCCTGGCGCAATTAAAATTTGCGACAGTAGAAAATTATTTTTTGAATAATTTACTATATAAAAGGCAATCCCTGGCGCAATTAAAACTTGCGACAGTTGAAAATTATTTTTTGAATAATTTACTATAGAAAAGGCAATCCCTGGCGCAATTAAAATTTGCGACATTATAAAATTATTTTTTGAATAATTTACTATAGAAAAGGCAATCCCTGGCGCAATTAAAATTTGCGACAGTTGAAAATTATTTTTTGAATAATTTACTATAGAAAAGGCAATCCCTGGCGTAATTAAAACTTGCGACAGTAGAAAATTATTTTTTGAATAATTTACTATATAAAAGGCAATCCCTGGCGCAATTAAAATTTGCGACAGTTGAAAATTATTTTTTGAATAATTTACTATAGAAAAGGCAATCCCTGGCGCACTTAAAATTTGCGACAGTAGAAAATTATTTTTTGAATAATTTACTATAGAAAAGGCAATCCCTGGCGCACTTAAAATTTGCGACAGTAGAAAATTATTTTTTGAATAATTTACTATAGAAAAGGCAATCCCTGGCGTATTTAAAATTTGCGACAGTAAAAAATTATTTTTCGAATAATTTACTATAGAAAAGGAAATCCCTGGCGTATTTAAAATTTGCGACAGTAAAAAATTAATTTTTGAAAAATTTACTGTAGAAAAGGCAATCCCTGGCGTAATTAAAATTTGCGACAGTAGAAAATTATTTTTTGAATAATTTACTATAGAAAAGGCAATCCCTGGCGCAATTAAAATTTGCGACAGTTGAAAATTATTTTTTGAATAATTTACTATAGAAAAGGCAATCCTTGGCGGATTTGAAATATGCGACAGTTGAAAAATATTTTTTGAATAATTTACTATAGAAAAGGCAATACCTGGGATATTTAAAATTTTCGACAGTTGAAAATTATTTTTTGAATAATTTACTATAGAAAAGGCAATCCCTGGCGGATTTGAAATTTGCGACAGTTGAAAATTATTTTTTGAGTAATTTACTATAGAAAAGGCAATCCCTGGCGCAATTAAAATTTGCGACAGTTGAAAATTATTTTTTGAATAATTTACTATAGAAAAGGCAATCCCTGGGATATTTAAAATTTGCGACAGTAAGAAATTAATTTGTGAGAAATTTACTATAGAAAAGGCAATCCCTGGCGTAATTAAAATTTGCGACAGTAGAAAATTATTTTTTGAATAATTTACTATAGAAAAGGTAATCCCTGGCGCAATTAAAATTTGCGACAGTAGAAAATTATTTTTTGAATAATTTACTGTAGAAAAGGCAATCCCTAGCGTAATTAAAATTTGCGACAGTAGAAAATTATTTTTTGAATAATTTACTATATAAAAGGCAATCCCTGGCGCAATTAAAATTTGCAACATTATAAAATTATTTTTTGAATAATTTACTGTAGAAAAGGCAATGCCTGGCGCAATTAAAATTTGCGACAGTAGAAAATTATTTTTTGAATAATTTACTATAGAAAAGGCAATCCCTGGCGCAATTAAAATTTGCGACAGTATAAAATTATTTTTTGAATAATTTACTGTAGAAAAGGCAATCCCTGGGATATTTAAAATTTGCGACAGTAAAAAATTATTTTTTGAATAATTTACTATAGAAAAGGCAATCCCTGGCGTAATTAAAATTTGCGAGAGTATAAAACTATTTTTTGAATAATTTACTATAGAAAAGGCAAACCCTGGCGTAATTAAAACTTGCGATTGTAAAAAATTATTTTTTGAATAATTTACTATAGAAAAGGCAATCCCTGGCGTAATTAAAATTTGCGACAGTAGAAAATTATTTTTTGAATAATTTACTGTAGAAAAGGCAATCCCTGGCGTAATTAAAATTTGCGACAGTATAAAATTATTTTTTGAATAATTTACTATAGAAAAGGCAATCCCTGGCGCAATTGAAACTTGCGATAGTAAAAAATTTTTTTTTTGCAAAATTTACAAAAAAAAGGCAATCCCTGGCGTATTTAAAATTTGCGACAGTAAAAATTATTTTTTGAATAATTTACTATAGAAAAGGAAATCCCTGGCGTAATTAAAATTTGCGACAGTAAAAAATTATTTTTTGAATAATTTACTATAGAAAAGGCAATCCCTGGCGCACTTAAAATTTTCGACAGTAAAAAATTATTTTTTGAATAATTTACTATAGAAAAGGCAATCCCTGGCGTAATTAAAATTTGCGACAGTAGAAAATTATTTTTTGAATAATTTACTGTAGAAAAGGCAATCCCTGGCGTAATTAAAATTTGCGACAGTATAAAATTATTTTTTGAATAATTTACTATAGAAAAGGCAATCCCTGGCGCAATTAAAATTTGCGACAGTATAAAATTATTTTTTGAATAATTTACTGTAGAAAAGGCAATCCCTGGCGCAATTAAAATTTGCGACAGTAGAAAATTATTTTTTGAATAATTTACTATATAAAAGGCAATCCCTGGCGCACTTAAAATTTTCGACAGTAAAAAATTATTTTTTGAATAATTTACTATAGAAAAGGCAATCCCTGGCGTATTTAAAATTTGCGACAGTAAAAAATTAATTTTTGAAAAATTTACTGTAGAAAAGGCAATCCCTGGCGTAATTAAAATTTGCGACAGTAGAAAATTATTTTTTGAATAATTTACTATAGAAAAGGCAATCCCTGGCGCAATTAAAATTTGCGACAGTATAAAATTATTTTTTGAATAATTTACTGTAGAAAAGGCAATCCCTGGCGCAATTAAAATTTGCGACAGTAGAAAATTATTTTTTGAATAATTTACTATATAAAAGGCAATCCCTGGCGCAATTAAAATTTGCGACAGTTGAAAATTATTTTTTGAATAATTTACTATAGAAAAGGCAATCCCTGGCGCAATTAAAATTTGCGACATTATAAAATTATTTTTTGAATAATTTACTATAGAAAAGGCAATCCCTGGCGCAATTAAAATTTGCGACAGTTGAAAATTATTTTTTGAATAATTTACTATAGAATAGGCAATCCCTGGCGTAATTAAAATTTGCGACAGTAGAAAATTATTTTTTGAATAATTTAATATATAAAAGGCAATCCCTGGCGCAATTAAAATTTGCGACAGTTGAAAATTATTTTTTGAATAATTTACTATAGAAAAGGCAATCCCTGGCGCACTTAAAATTTGCGACAGTAGAAAATTATTTTTTGAATAATTTACTATAGAAAAGGCAATCCCTGGCGCACTTAAAATTTGCGACAGTAGAAAATTATTTTTTGAATAATTTACTATAGAAAAGGCAATCCCCGGCGCACTTAAAATTTGCGACAGTAAAAAATTATTTTTTTAATAATTTACTGTAGAAAAGGCAATCCCTGGCGCACTTAAAATTTGCGACAGTAAAAAATTATTTTTTGAATAATTTACTATAGAAAAGGCAATCCCTGGCGCACTTAAAATTTGCGACAGTAAAAAATTATTTTTTGAATAATTTACTGTAGAAAAGGCAATCCCTGGCGTAATTAAAATTTGCGACAGTAGAAAATTATTTTTTGAATAATTTACTATATAAAAGGCAATCCCTGGCGCAATTAAAATTTGCGACAGTATAAAATTATTTTTTGAATAATTTACTATAGAAAAGGCAATCCCTGGCGTAATTAAAATTTGCGACAGTAGAAAATTATTTTTTGAATAATTTACTATAGAAAAGGCAATCCCTGGCGTATTTAAAATTTGCGACAGTATAAAATTATTTTTTGAATAATTTACTATAGAAAAGGCAATCCCTGGCGTAATTAAAATTTGCGACAGTAGAAAATTATTTTTTGAATAATTTACTATAGAAAAGGCAATCCCTGGCGCAATTAAAATTTGCGACAGTATAAAATTATTTTTTGAATAATTTACTGTAGAAAAGGCAATCCCTGGCGCAATTAAAATTTGCGACAGTAGAAAATTATTTTTTGAATAATTTACTATATAAAACGCAATCCCTGGCGCAATTAAAATTTGCGACAGTTGAAAATTATTTTTTGAATAATTTACTATATATAAGGCAATCCCTGGCGCAATTAAAATTTGCGAGAGTAAAAAATTTTTTTTTTACAAAATTTACTATAGAAAAGGCAATCCCTGGCGCAATTAAAATTTGCGACAGTAGAAAATTATTTTTTGAAAAGTTTACTATAGAAAAGGCAATCCCTGGGATATTTAAAATTGGCGACAGTAAAAAATTATTTTTTGAATAATTTACTATAGAAAAGGCAATCCCTGGCGGATTTGAAATAAGCGACAGTTGAAAATTATTTTTTGAATAATTTACTATAGAAAAGGCAATCCCTGGGATATTTAAAATTTGCGACAGTTGAAAATTATTTTTTGAATAATTTACTATAGAAAAGGCAATCCCTGGGATATTTAAAATTTGCGACAGTAAGAAATTAATTTGTGAGAAATTTACTATAGAAAAGGCAATCCCTGGCGTAATTAAAATTTGCGACAGTAGAAAATTATTTTTTGAATAATTTACTGCAGAAAAGGCAATCCCTGGCGCACTTAAAATTTTCGACATTAAAAAATTATTTTTTGAATAATTTACTATAGAAAAGGCAATCCCTGGCGCATTTAAAATTTGGCACAGTTGAAAATTATTTTTTGAATAATTTACTATAGAAAAGGCAATCCCTGGCGCACTTAAAATTTGCGACAGTTGAAAATTATTTTTTTGAAAAATTTACTGTAGAAAAGGCAATCCCTGGGGTAATTAAAATTTGCGACAGTAGAAAATTATTTTTTGAATAATTTACTATATAAAAGGCAATCCCTGGCGCAATTAAAATTTGCGACAGTATAAAATTATTTTTTGAATAATTTACTATAGAAAAGGCAATCCCTGGCGCAATTAAAATTTGCGACAGTTGAAAATTATTTTTTGAATAATTTACTATAGAAAAGGCAATCCTTGGGATATTTAAAATTTGCGACAGTAAGAAATTAATTTGTGAGAAATTTACTATAGAAAAGGCAATCTCTGGCGTAATTAAAACTTGCGACAGTAAAAAATTATTTTTTGAATAATTTACTATAGAAAAGGCAATCCCTGGCGTAATTAAAATTTGCTACAGTAGAAAATTATTTTTTGAATAATTTACTGTAGAAAAGGCAATCCCTGGCGCACTTAAAATTTGCGACAGTAAAAAATTATTTTTTGAATAATTTACTATATAAAAGGCAATCCCTGGCGCAATTAAAATTTGCGACAGTATAAAATGATTTTTTGAATAATTTACTATAGAAAAGGCAATCCCTGGCGCAATTAAAATTTGCGACAGTTGAAAATTATTTTTTGAATAATTTACTATAGAAAAGGCAATCCTTGGGATATTTAAAATTTGCGACAGTAAGAAATTAATTTGTGAGAAATTTACTATAGAAAAGGCAATCTCTGGCGTAATTAAAACTTGCGACAGTAAAAAATTATTTTTTGAATAATTTACTATAGAAAAGGCAATCCCTGGCGTAATTAAAATTTGCGACAGTAGAAAATTATTTTTTGAATAATTTACTATAGAAAAGGCAATCCCTGGCGCAATTAAAATTTGCGACAGTTGAAAATTATTTTTTGAATAATTTACTATAGAAAAGGCAATCCTTGGCGGATTTGAAATATGCGACAGTTGAAAAATATTTTTTGAATAATTTACTATAGAAAAGGCAATACCTGGGATATTTAAAATTTTCGACAGTTGAAAATTATTTTTTGAATAATTTACTATAGAAAAGGCAATCCCTGGCGGATTTGAAATTTGCGACAGTTTAAAATTATTTTTTGAGTAATTTACTATAGAAAAGGCAATCCCTGGCGCAATTAAAATTTGCGACAGTTGAAAATTATTTTTTGAATAATTTACTATAGAAAAGGCAATCCCTGGGATATTTAAAATTTGCGACAGTAAGAAATTAATTTGTGAGAAATTTACTATAGAAAAGGCAATCCCTGGCGTAATTAAAATTTGCGACAGTAGAAAATTATTTTTTGAATAATTTACTATAGAAAAGGTAATCCCTGGCGCAATTAAAATTTGCGACAGTAGAAAATTATTTTTTGAATAATTTACTGTAGAAAAGGCAATCCCTAGCGTAATTAAAATTTGCGACAGTAGAAAATTATTTTTTGAATAATTTACTATATAAAAGGCAATCCCTGGCGCAATTAAAATTTGCGACAGTAAAAATTATTTTTTGAATAATTTACTATAGAAAAGGAAATCCCTGGCGTAATTAAAATTTGCGACAGTAAAAAATTATTTTTTGAATAATTTACTATAGAAAAGGCAATCCCTGGCGCACTTAAAATTTTCGACAGTAAAAAATTATTTTTTGAATAATTTACTATAGAAAAGGCAATCCCTGGCGTAATTAAAATTTGCGACAGTAGAAAATTATTTTTTGAATAATTTACTGTAGAAAAGGCAATCCCTGGCGTAATTAAAATTTGCGACAGTATAAAATTATTTTTTGAATAATTTACTATAGAAAAGGCAATCCCTGGCGCAATTAAAATTTGCGACAGTATAAAATTATTTTTTGAATAATTTACTGTAGAAAAGGCAATCCCTGGCGCAATTAAAATTTGCGACAGTAGAAAATTATTTTTTGAATAATTTACTGTAGAAAAGGCAATCCCTGGCGTAATTAAAATTTGCGACAGTATAAAATTATTTTTTGAATAATTTACTATATAAAAGGCAATCCCTGGCGCACTTAAAATTTTCGACAGTAAAAAATTATTTTTTGAATAATTTACTATAGAAAAGGCAATCCCTGGCGTATTTAAAATTTGCGACAGTAAAAAATTAATTTTTGAAAAATTTACTGTAGAAAAGGCAATCCCTGGCGTAATTAAAATTTGCGACAGTAGAAAATTATTTTTTGAATAATTTACTATAGAAAAGGCAATCCCTGGCGTAATTAAAATTTGCGACAGTATAAAATTATTTTTTGAATAATTTACTGTAGAAAAGGCAATCCCTGGCGCAATTAAAATTTGCGACAGTAGAAAATTATTTTTTGAATAATTTACTATATAAAAGGCAATCCCTGGCGCAATTAAAATTTGCGACAGTTGAAAATTATTTTTTGAATAATTTACTATAGAAAAGGCAATCCCTGGCGCAATTAAAATTTGCGACATTATAAAATTATTTTTTGAATAATTTACTATAGAAAAGGCAATCCCTGGCGCAATTAAAATTTGCGACAGTTGAAAATTATTTTTTGAATAATTTACTATAGAATAGGCAATCCCTGGCGTAATTAAAATTTGCGACAGTAGAAAATTATTTTTTGAATAATTTAATATATAAAAGGCAATCCCTGGCGCAATTAAAATTTGCGACAGTTGAAAATTATTTTTTGAATAATTTACTATAGAAAAGGCAATCCCTGGCGCACTTAAAATTTGCGACAGTAGAAAATTATTTTTTGAATAATTTACTATAGAAAAGGCAATCCCTGGCGCACTTAAAATTTGCGACAGTAGAAAATTATTTTTTGAATAATTTACTATAGAAAAGGCAATCCCTGGCGCACTTAAAATTTGCGACAGTAAAAAATTATTTTTTGAATAATTTACTGTAGAAAAGGCAATCCCTGGCGCACTTAAAATTTGCGACAGTAGAAAATTATTTTTTGAATAATTTACTATAGAAAAGGCAATCCCTGGCGTATTTAAAATTTGCGATAGTATAAAATTATTTTTTGAATAATTTACTATAGAAAAGGCAATCCCTGGCGTAATTAAAATTTGCGACAGTAGAAAATTATTTTTTGAATAATTTACTATAGAAAAGGCAATCCCTGGCGCAATTAAAATTTGCGACAGTATAAAATTATTTTTTGAATAATTTACTGTACAAAAGGCAATCCCTGGCGCAATTAAAATTTGCGACAGTAGAAAATTATTTTTTGAATAATTTACTATATAAAACGCAATCCCTGGCGCAATTAAAATTTGCGACAGTTGAAAATTATTTTTTGAATAATTTACTATATAAAAGGCAATCCCTGGCGCAATTAAAATATGCGAGAGTAAAAAATTATTTTTTTACAAAATTTACTATAGAAAAGGCAATCCCTGGCGCAATTAAAATTTGCGACAGTAGAAAATTATTTTTTGAAAAGTTTACTATAGAAAAGGCAATCCCTGGGATATTTAAAATTGGCGACAGTAAAAAATTATTTTTTGAATAATTTACTATAGAAAAGGCAATCCCTGGCGGATTTGAAATAAGCGACAGTTGAAAATTATTTTTTGAATAATTTACTATAGAAAAGGCAATCCCTGGGATATTTAAAATTTGCGACAGTTGAAAATTATTTTTTGAATAATTTACTATAGAAAAGGCAATCCCTGGGATATTTAAAATTTGCGACAGTAAGAAATTAATTTGTGAGAAATTTACTATAGAAAAGGCAATCCCTGGCGTAATTAAAATTTGCGACAGTAGAAAATTATTTTTTGAATAATTTACTG
Source organism: Dioctria linearis (assembly GCA_963930735.1). Taxonomy (NCBI): domain Eukaryota; kingdom Metazoa; phylum Arthropoda; class Insecta; order Diptera; family Asilidae; genus Dioctria; species Dioctria linearis. Next base: position 19,183 of record CAWVNZ010001237.1, read on the forward strand.
CAGAAAAGGCAATCCCTGGCGCACTTAAAATTTTCGACATTAAAAAATTATTTTTTGAATAATTTACTATAGAAAAGGCAATCCCTGGCGCATTTAAAATTTGGCACAGTTGAAAATTATTTTTTGAATAATTTACTATAGAAAAGGCAATCCCTGGCGCACTTAAAATTTGCGACAGTTGAAAATTATTTTTTTGAAAAATTTACTGTAGAAAAGGCAATCCCTGGGGTAATTAAAATTTGCGACAGTAGAAAATTATTTTTTGAATAATTTACTATATAAAAGGCAATCCCTGGCGCAATTAAAATTTGCGACAGTATAAAATTATTTTTTGAATAATTTACTATAGAAAAGGCAATCCCTGGCGCAATTAAAATTTGCGACAGTTGAAAATTATTTTTTGAATAATTTACTATAGAAAAGGCAATCCTTGGGATATTTAAAATTTGCGACAGTAAGAAATTAATTTGTGAGAAATTTACTATAGAAAAGGCAATCTCTGGCGTAATTAAAACTTGCGACAGTAAAAAATTATTTTTTGAATAATTTACTATAGAAAAGGCAATCCCTGGCGTAATTAAAATTTGCTACAGTAGAAAATTATTTTTTGAATAATTTACTGTAGAAAAGGCAATCCCTGGCGCACTTAAAATTTGCGACAGTAAAAAATTATTTTTTGAATAATTTACTATAGAAAAGGCAATCCCTGGCGCACTTAAAATTTGCGACAGTTGAAAATTATTTTGTTGAAAAATTTACTGTAGAAAAGGCAATCCCTGGCGTAATTAAAATTTGCGACAGTATAAAATTATTTTTTGAATAATTTACTATATAAAAGGCAATCCCTGGCGCAATTAAAATTTGCGACAGTATAAAATTATTTTTTGAATAATTTACTATAAAAAAGGCAATCCCTGGCGTAATTAAAATTTGCGAAAGTAGAAAATTATTTTTTGAATAATTTACTATAGAAAAGGCAATCCCTGGCGTATTTAAAATTTGCGACAGTATAAAATTATTTTTTGAATAATTTACTATAGAAAAGGCAATCCCTGGCGTAATTAAAATTTGCGACAGTAGAAAATTATTTTTTGAATAATTTACTATAGAAAAGGCAATCCCTGGCGCAATTAAAATTTGCGACTGTATAAAATTATTTTTTGAATAATTTACTGTAGAAAAGGCAATCCCTGGCGCAATTAAAATTTGCGACAGTAGAAAATTATTTTTTGAATAATTTACTATATAAAACGCAATCCCTGGCGCAATTAAAATTTGCGACAGTTGAAAATTATTTTTTGAATAATTTACTATATAAAAGGCAATCCCTGGCGCAATTAAAATTTGCGACAGTAAAAAATTATTTTTTTGCAAAATTTACTATAGAAAAGGCAATCTCTGGCGCAATTAAAATTTGCGACAGTAGAAAATTATTTTTTGAAAAGTTTACTATAGAAAGGCAATCCCTGGGATATTTAAAATTGGCGACAGTAAAAAATTATTTTTTGAATAATTTACTATAGAAAAGGCAATCCCTGGCGGATTTGAAATATGCGACAGTTGAAAAATATTTTTTGAATAATTTACTATAGAAAAGGCAATCCCTGGGATATTTAAAATTTGCGACAGTTGAAAATTATTTTTTGAATAATTTACTATAGAAAAGGCAATACCTGGCGGATTTGAAATTTGCGACAGTTGAAAATTATTTTTTGAATAATTTACTATAGAAAAGGCAATCCCTGGCGCAATTAAAATTTGCGACAGTGAAAATTATTTTTTTGAATAATTTACTATAGAAAAGGCAATCCCTGGGATATTTAAAATTTGCGACAGTAGGAAATTAAATTGTGAGAAATTTACTATAGAAAAGGCAATCCCTGGCGTAATTCAAATTTGCGACAGTAGGAAATTATTTTTTGAATAATTTACTATAGAAAAGGCAATCCCTGGCGCAATTAAAATTTGCGACAGTAGAAAATTATTTTTTGAATAATTTACTGTAGAAAAGGCAATCCCTGGCGTAATTAAAATTTGCGACAGTAGAAAATTATTTTTTGAATAATTTACTATATAAAAGGCAATCCCTGGCGCAATTAAAATTTGCAACAGTATAAAATTATTTTTTGAATAATTTACTGTAGAAAAGGCAATCCCTGGCGCAATTAAAATTTGCGACAGTAGAAAATTATTTTTTGAATAATTTACTATAGAAAAGGCAATCCCTGGCGCAATTAAAATTTGCGACAGTATAAAATTTTTTTTTGAAAAATTTACTGTAGAAAAGGCAATCCCTGGGATATTTAAAATTTGCGACAGTAAAAAATTATTTTTTGAATAATTTACTATAGAAAAGGCAATCCCTGGCGTAATTAAAATTTGCGAGAGTATAAAACTATTTTTTGAATAATTTACTATAGAAAAGGCAATCCCTGGCGTAATTAAAACTTGCGATAGTAAAAAATTATTTTTTGAATAATTTACTATAGAAAAGGCAATCCCTGGCGTAATTAAAATTGCGACAGTAGAAAATTATTTTTTGAATAATTTACTGTAGAAAAGGCAATCCCTGGCGCACTTAAAATTTGCGACAGTAAAAAATTATTTTTTGAATAATTTACTATAGAAAAGGCAATCCCTGGCGCACTTAAAATTTGCGACAGTTGAAAATTATTTTTTGAAAAATTTACTATAGAAAAGGCAATCCCTGGCGTAATTAAAATTTGCGACAGTAGAAAATTATTTTTTGAATAATTTACTATAGAAAAGGCAATCCCTGGCGTATTTAAAATTTGCGACAGTAGAAAATTATTTTTTGAATAATTTACTGTAGAAAAGGCAAACCCTGGCGCACTTAAAATTTGCGACAGTAGAAAATTATTTTTTGAATAATTTACTATAGAAAAGGCAATCCCTGGCGCACTTAAAATTTGCGACAGTTGAAAATTATTTTTTGAAAAATTTACTGTATAAAAGGCAATCCCTGGCGTAATTAAAATTTGCGACAGTATAAAATTATTTTTTGAATAATTTACTATAGTAAAGGCAACCCTGGCGCAATTGAAACTTGCGATAGTAAAAAAATTTTTTTTTGCAAAATTTACTATAGAAAAGGCAATCCCTGGCGTATTTAAAATTTGCGACAGTAAAAATTATTTTTTGAATAATTTGCTATAGAAAAGGCAATCCCTGGCGTATTTAAAATTTGCGACAGTAAAAAATTATTTTTTGAATAATTTACTATAGAAAAGGAAATCCCTGGCGTAATTAAAATTTGCGACAGTAAAAAATTATTTTTTGAATAATTTACTATAGAAAAGGCAATCCCTGGCGCACTTAAAATTTTCGACAGTAAAAAATTATTTTTTGAATAATTTACTATAGAAAAGGCAATCCCTGGCGTATTTAAAATTTGCGACAGTAAAACATTAATTTTTGAAAAATTTACTGTAGAAAAGGCAATCCCTGGCGTAATTAAAATTTGCGACAGTAGAAAATTATTTTTTGAATAATTTACTATAGAAAAGGCAATCCCTGGCGCAATTAAAATTTGCGACAGTATAAAATTATTTTTTGAATAATTTACTATAGAAAAGGCAATCCCTGGCGCAATTAAAATTTGCGAGAGTAGAAAATTATTTTTTGAATAATTTACTATATAAAAGGCAATCCCTGGCGCAATTAAAATTTGCGACAGTAAAAAATTATTTTTTGAATAATTTACTATAGAAAAGGCAATCCCTGGCGCAATTAAAATTTGCGACATTATAAAATTATTTTTTGAATAATTTACTAAAGAAAAGGCAATCCCTGGCGCAATTAAAATTTGCGACAGTTGAAAATTATTTTTTGAATAATTTACTATAGAAAAGGCAATCCCTGGCGTAATTAAAATTTGCGACAGTAGAAAATTATTTTTTGAATAATTTACTATATAAAAGGCAATCCCTGGCGCAATTACAATTTGCGACAGTTGAAAATTATTTTTTGAATAATTTACTATAGAAAAGGCAATCCCTGGCGCACTTAAAATTTGCGACAGTAGAAAATTATTTTTTGAATAATTTACTATAGAAAAGGCAATCCCTGGCGCACTTAAAATTTGCGACAGTTGAAAATTAGTTTTTGAATAATTTACTATAGAAAAGGCAATCCCTGGCGCACTTAAAATTTGCGACAGTAAAAAATTATTTTTTGAATAATTTACTATAGAAAAGGCAATTTCTGGCGTAATTAAAACTTGCGATAGTAAAAAATTATTTTTTGAATAATTTACTATAGAAAAGGCAATCCCTGGCGTAATTAAAATTTGCGACAGTAGAAAATTATTTTTTGAATATTTTACTGTAGAAAAGGCAATCCCTGGCGCAATTAAAATTTGCGACAGTAAAAAATTATTTTTTGAATAATTTACTATAGAAAAGGCAATCCCTGGCGCACTTAAAATTTGCGACAGTTGAAAATTATTTTTTTGAAAAATTTACTGTAGAAAAGGCAATCCCTGGCGTAATTAAAATTTGCGACAGTAGAAAATTATTTTTTGAATAATTTACTATATAAAAGGCAATCCCTGGTGCAATTAAAATTTGCGACAGTATAAAATTATGTTTTGAATAATTTACTATAGAAAAGGCAATCCCTGGCGTAATTAAAATTTGCGACAGTAGAAAATTATTTTTTGAATAATTTACTATAGAAAAGGCAATCCCTGGCGTATTTAAAATTTGCGACAGTATAAAATTATTTTTTGAATAATTTAATATAGAAAAGGCAATCCCTGGCGTAATTAAAATTTGCGACAGTAGAAAATTATTTTTTGAATAATTTACTATAGAAAAGGCAATCCCTGGCGCAATTAAAATTTGCGACAGTATAAAATTATTTTTTGAATATTTTACTGTAGAAAAGGAAATCCCTGGCGCAATTAAAATTTGCGACAGTAGAAAATTATTTTTTGAATAATTTACTATATAAAAGGCAATCCCTGGCGCAATTAAAATTTGCGACAGTTGAAAATTATTTTTTGCAAAATTTACTATAGAAAAGGCAATCCCTGGCGCAATTAAAATTGCGACAGTAAAAAATTATTTTTTGAATAATTTACTATAGAAAAGGCAATCCCTGGCGCACTTAAAATTTGCGACAGTAAAAAATTATTTTTTGAATAATTTACTATAGAAAAGGCAATCCCTGGCGCAATTAAAATTTGCGACAGTAAAAAATTATTTTTTGAATAATTTACTATAGAAAAGGCAATCCCTGGCGCACTCAAAATTTGCGACAGTTGAAAATTATTTTTTGAAAAATTTACTGTAGAAAAGGCAATCCCTGGCGTAATTAAAATTTGCGACAGTAGAAAATTATTTTTTGAATAATTTACTATATAAAAGGCAATCCCTGGCGTAATTAAAATTTGCGACAGTAGAAAATTATTTTTTGAAAAGTTTACTATAGAAAAGGCAATCCCTGGGATATTTAAAATTTGCGACAGTAAAAAATTATTTTTTGAATAATTTACTATAGAAAAGGCAATCCCTGGCGCAATTAAAATTTGCGACAGTAAAAAATTATTTTTTGAATAATTTACTATAGAAAAGGCAATCCCTGGCGCAATTAAAATTTGCGACAGTAGAAAATTATTTTTTGAAAAGTTTACTATAGAAAAGGCAATCCCTGGGATATTTAAAACTGGCTACAGTTGAAAATTATTTTTTGAATAATTTACTATAGAAAAGGCAATCCCTGGGATATTTAAAATTTGCGAGAGTTGAAAATTATTTTTTGAATAATTTACTATAGAAAAGGCAATCCCTGGCGGATTTGAAATTTGCGACAGTTGAAAATTATTTTTTGAATAATTTACTATAGAAAAGGCAATGCCTGGCGCAATTAAAATTTGCGACAGTTGAAAATTATTTTTTGAATAATTTACTATAGAAAAGGCAATCCCTGGTATATTTAAAATTTGCGACAGTAAGAAATTAATTTGTGAGAAATTTACTATAGAAAAGGCAATCCCTGGCGTAATTAAAATTTGCGACAGTAGAAAATTATTTTTTGAATAATTTACTGTAGAAAAGGCAATACCTGGCGCACTTAAAATTTGCGACAGTAAAAAATTATTTTTTGCAAAATTTACTATAGAAAAGGCAATCCCTGGCGCACTTAAAATTTGCGACAGTAAAAAATTATTTTTTGAATAATTTACTATAGAAAAGGCAATCGCTGGCGCACTTAAAATTTGCGACAGTAGAAAATTATTTTTTGAATAATTTACTATAGAAAAGGCAATCCCTGGCGCAATTAAAATTTGCGACAGCAAAAAATTATTTTTTGAATAATTTACTATAGACAAGGCAATCCCTGGCGCAATTAAAATTTGCGACAGTAGAAAATAATTTTTTGAATAATTTACTATAGAAAAGGCAATCCCTGGCCTAATTAAAATTTGCGACAGTTGAAAATTATTTTTTGAATAATTTACTATAGAAAAGGCAATCCCTGGCGCAATTAAAATTTGCGACAGTAAAAAATAATTTTTTGCAAAATTTACTATAGAAAAGGATATCCCTGGCGCACTTAAAATTTGCGACAGTAAAAAATTATTTTTTGAATAATTTACTATAGAAAAGGCAATCGCTGGCGCACTTAAAATTTGCGACAGTAGAAAATTATTTTTTGAATAATTTACTATAGAAAAGGCAATCCCTGGCGCAATTAAAATTTGCGACAGTAAAAAATTATTTTTTGAATAATTTACTATAGAAAAGGCAATCCCTGGCGCAATAAAAATTTGCGACAGTAAAAAATTATTTTTTGAATAATTTACTATAGAAAAGGCAATCCCTGGCGCAATTAAAATTTGCGACAGTAAAAAATTATTTTTTTGCAAAATTTACTATAGAAAAGGCAATCCCTGGCGCAATTAAAATTTGCGACAGTAGAAAATTATTTTTTGAAAAGTTTACTATAGAAAAGGCAATCCCTAGGATATTTAAAATTGGCGACAGTAAAAAATTATTTTTTGAATAATTTACTATAGAAAAGGCAATCCCTGGCGGATTTGAAATATGCGACAGTTGAAAATTATTTTTTGAATAATTTACTATAGAAAAGGCAATCCCTGGGATATTTAAAATTTGCGACAGTTGAAAATTATTTTTTGAATAATTTACTATAGAAAAGGCAATCCCTGGCGGATTTGAAATTTGCGACAGTTGAAAATTATTTTTTGAATAATTTACTATAGAAAAGGCAATGCCTGGCGCAATTAAAATTTGCGACAGTTGAAAATTATTTTTTGAATAATTTACTATAGAAAAGGCAATCCCTGGTATATTTAAAATTTGCGACAGTAAGAAATTAATTTGTGAGAAATTTACTATAGAAAAGGCAATCCCTGGCGTAATTAAAATTTGCGACAGTAGAAAATTATTTTTTGAATAATTTACTGTAGAAAAGGCAATACCTGGCGCACTTAAAATTTGCGACAGTAAAAAATTATTTTTTGAATAATTTACTATAGAAAAGGCAATCTCTGGCGTATTTAAAATTTGGCACAGTTGAAAATTATTTTTTGAATAATTTACTATAGAAAAGGCAATCCCTGGCGCACTTAAAATTTGCGACAGTTGAAAATTATTTTTTTGAAAAATTCACTGTAGAAAAGGCAATCCCTGGCGTAATTAAAATTTGCGACAGTACAAAATTATTTTTTGAATAATTTACTATATAAAAGGCAATCCCTGGCGCAATTAAAATTTGCGACAGTATAAAATTATTTTTTGAATAATTTACTATAGAAAAGGCAATCCCTGGCGCAATTAAAATTTGCGACAGTTGAAAATTATTTTTTGAATAATTTACTATAGAAAAGGCAATCCCTGGGATATTTAAAATTTGCGACAGTAAGAAATTAATTTGTGAGAAATTTACTATAGAAAAGGCAATCTCTGGCGTAATTAAAATTTGCGATAGTAAAAAATTATTTTTTGAATGATTTACTATAGAAAAGGCAATCCCTGGCGTAATTAAAATTTGCGACAGTAGAAAATTATTTTTTGAATAATTTACTGTAGAAAAGGCAATCCCTGGCGCACTTAAAATTTGCGACAGTAAAAAATTATTTTTTGAATAATTTGCTATAGAAAAGGCAATCCCTGGCGCACTTAAAATTTGCGACAGTTGAAAATTATTTTTTTGAAAAATTTACTGTAGAAAAGGCAATCCCTGGCGTAATTAAAATTTGCGACAGTAGAAAATTATTTTTTGAATAATTTACTATATAAAAGGCAATCCCTGGCGCAATTAAAATTTGCGACAGTATAAAATTATTTTTTGAATAATTTACTATAGAAAAGGCAATCCCTGGCGTAATTAAAATTTGCGACAGTAGAAAATTATTTTTTGAATAATTTACTATAGAAAAGGCAATCCCTGGCGTATTTAAAATTTGCGACAGTATAAAATTATTTTTTGAATAATTTACTATAGAAAAGGCAATCCCTGGCGTAATTAAAATTTGCGACAGTAGAAAATTATTTTTTGAATAATTTACTATGGAAAAGGCAATCCCTGGCGCAATTAAAATTTGCGACAGTATAAAATTATTTTTTGAATAATTTACTGTAGAAAAGGCAATCCCTGGCGCAATTAAAATTTGCGACAGTAGAAAATTATTTTTTGAATAATTTACTATATAAAACGCAATCCCTGGCGCAATTAAAATCTGCGACAGTTGAAAATTATTTTTTGAATAATTTACTATATAAAAGGCAATCCCTGGCGCAATTAAAATTTGCGACAGTAAAAAATTATTTTTTTGCAAAATTTACTATAGAAAAGGCAATCCCTGGCGCAATTAAAATTTGCAACAGTAGAAAATTATTTTTTGAAAATTTTACTATAGAAAAGGCAATCCCTGGGATATTTAAAATTGGCGACAGTAAAAAATTATTTTTTGAATAATTTACTATAGAAAAGGCAATCCCTGGCGGATTTGAAATATGCGACAGTTGAAAATTATTTTTTGAATAATTTACTATAGAAAAGGCAATCCCTGGGATATTTAAAATTTGCGACAGTTGAAAATTATTTTTTGAATAATTTACTATAGAAAAGGCAATCCCTGGCGGATTTGAAATTTGCGACAGTTGAAAATTATTTTTTGAATAATTTACTATAGAAAAGGCAATCCCTGGCGCAATTAAAATTTGCGACAGTTGAAAATTATTTTTTGAATAATTTACTATAGAAAAGGCAATCCCTGGGATATTTAAAATTTGCGACAGTAGGAAATTAATTTGTGAGAAATTTACTATAGAAAAGGCAATCCCTGGCGTAATTAAAATTTGCGACAGTAGAAAATTATTTTTTGAATAATTTACTATAGAAAAGGCAATCCCTGGAGCAATTAAAATTTGCGACAGTAGAAAATTATTTTTTGAATAATTTACTGTAGAAAAGGCAATCCCTGGCGTAATTAAAATTTGCGACAGTAGAAAATTATTTTTTGAATAATTTACTATATAAAAGGCAATCCCTGGCGCAATTAAAATTTGCAACAGTATAAAATTATTTTTTGAATAATTTACTGTAGAAAAGGCAATCCCTGGCGCAATTAAAATTTGCGACAGTAGAAAATTATTTTTTGAATAATATACTATAGAAAAGGCAATCCCTGGCGCAATTAAAATTTGCGACAGTATAAAATTTTTTTTTGAATAATTTATTGTAGAAAAGGCCATCCCTGGGATATTTAAAATTTGCGACAGTAAAAAATTATTTTTTGAATAATTTACTATAGAAAAGGCAATCCCTGGCGTAATTACAATTTGCGAGAGTATAAAACTATTTTTTGAATAATATACTATAGAAAAGGCAATCCCTGGCGTAATTAAAACTTGCGATAGTAAAAAATTATTTTTTGAATAATTTACTATAGAAAAGGCAATCCCTGGCGTAATTAAAATTTGCGACAGTAGAAAATTATTTTTTGAATAATTTACTGTAGAAAAGGCAATCCCTGGCGCACTTAAAATTTGCGACAGTAAAAAATTATTTTTTGAATAATTTACTATAGAAAAGGCAATCCCTGGCGCACTTAAAATTTGCGACAGTTGAAAATTATTTTTTGAAAAATTTACTATAGAAAAGGCAATCCCTGGCGTAATTAAAATTTGCGACAGTAGAAAATTATTTTTTGAATAATTTACTATAGAAAAGGCAATCCCTGGCGTGTTTAAAATTTGCGACAGTAGAAAATTATTTTTTGAATAATTTACTATAGAAAAGGCAATCCCTGGCGCACTTAAAATTTGCGACAGTAGAAAATTATTTTTTGAATAATTTACTATAGAAAAGGCATTCCCTGGCGCAATTAAAATTTGCGACAGTATAAAATTTTTTTTTGAATAATTTACTGTAGAAAAGGCAATCCCTGGGATATTTAAAATTTGCGACAGTAAAAAATTATTTTTTGAATAATTTACTATAGAAAAGGCAATCCCTGGCGTAATTAAAATTTGCGACAGTAGAAAATTATTTTTTGAATAATTTACTGTAGAAAAGGCAATACCTGGCGCACTTAAAATTTGCGACAGTAAAAAATTATTTTTTGAATAATTTACTATAGAAAAGGCAATCCCTGGCGCATTTAAAATTTGGCACAGTTGAAAATTATTTTTTGAATAATTTACTATAGAAAAGGCAATCCCTGGCGCACTTAAAATTTGCGACAGTTGAAAATTATTTTTTTGAAAAATTTACTGTAGAAAAGGCAATCCCTGGCGTAATTAAAATTTGCGACAGTAGAAAATTATTTTTTGAATAATTTACTATAGAAAAGGCAATCCCTGGCGCAATTAAAATTTGCGACAGTTGAAAATTATTTTTTGAATAATTTACTATAGAAAAGGCAATCCCTGGGATATTTAAAATTTGCGACAGTAAGAAATTAATTTGTGAGAAATTTACTATAGAAAAGGCAATCTCTGGCGTAATTAAAACTTGCGATAGTAAAAAATTATTTTTTGAATGATTTACTATAGAAAAGGCAATCCCTGGCGTAATTAAAATTTGCGACAGTAGAAAATTATTTTTTGAATAATTTACTGTAGAAAAGGAAATCCCTGGCGCACTTAAAATTTGCGACAGTAAAAAATTATTTTTTGAATAATTTGCTATAAAAAGGCAATCCCTGGCGCACTTAAAATTTGCGATAGTTGAAAATTATTTTTTTGAAAAATTTACTGTAGAAAAGGCAATCCCTGGCGTAATTAAAATTTGCGACAGTAGAAAATTATTTTTTGAATAATTTACTATACAAAAGGCAATCCCTGGCGCAAATAAAGTTTGCGACAGTATAAAATTATTTTTTGAATAATTTACTATAGAAAAGGCAATCCCTGGCGTAATTAAAATTTGCGACAGTAGAAAATTATTTTTTGAATAATTTACTATAGAAAAGGCAATCCCTGGCGTATTTAAAATTTGCGACAGTATAAAATTATTTTTTGAATAATTTACTATAGAAAAGGCAATCCCTGGCGTAATTAAAATTTGCGACAGTAGAAAATTATTTTTTGAATAATTTACTATAGAAAAGGCAATCCCTGGCGCAATTAAAATTTGCGACAGTATAAAATTATTTTTTGAATAATTTACTGTAGAAAAGGCAATCCCTGGCGCAATTAAAATTTGCGACAGTAGAAAATTATTTTTTGAATAATTTACTATATAAAACGCAATCCCTGGCGCAATTAAAATCTGCGACAGTTGAAAATTATTTTTTGAATAATTTACTATATAAAAGGCAATCCCTGGCGCAATTAAAATTTGCGACAGTAAAAAATTATTTTTTTGCAAAATTTACTATAGAAAAGGCAATCCCTGGCGCAATTAAAATTTGCAACAGTAGAAAATTATTTTTTGAAAAGTTTACTATAGAAAAGGCAATCCCTGGGATATTTAAAATTGGCGACAGTAAAAAATTATTTTTTGAATTATTTACTATAGAAAAGGCAATCCCTGGCGGATTTGAAATATGCGACAGTTGAAAATTATTTTTTGAATAATTTACTATAGAAAAGGCAATCCCTGGGATATTTAAAATTTGCGACAGTTGAAAATTATTTTTTGAATAATTTACTATAGAAAAGGCAATCCCTGGCGGATTTGAAATTTGCGACAGTTGAAAATTATTTTTTGAATAATTTACTATAGAAAAGGCAATAACTGGCGCAATTAAAATTTGCGACAGTTGAAAATTATTTTTTGAATAATTTACTATAGAAAAGGCAATCCCTGGGATATTTAAAATTTGCGACAGTAGGAAATTAATTAGTGAGAAATTTACTATAGAAAAGGCAATCCCTGGCGCAATTAAAATTTGCGACAGTAAAAAATTATTTTTTGAATAATTTACTATAGAAAAGGCAATCCCTGGCGCAATTAAAATCTGCGACAGTAAAAAATTATTTTTTGAATACTTTACTATAGAAAAGGCAATCCCTGGCGCAATTAAAATTTGCGACAGTAAAAAATTATTTTTTGAATAATTTACTGTAGAAAAGGCAATCCCTGGCGCACTTAAAATTTGCGACAGTAAAAAATTATTTTTTGAATAATTTACTATAGAAAAGGCAATCCCTGGGATATTTAAAATTTGCGACAGTTGAAAATTATTTTTTGAATAATTTACTATAGAAAAGGCAATCCCTGGCGCAATTAAAATTTGCGACAGTAGAAAATTATTTTTTGAATAATTTACTATAGAAAAGGCAATCCCTGGCGTAATTAAAATTTGCGACAGTTGAAAATTATTTTTTGAATAATTTACTATAGAAAAGGCAATCCCTGGCGCAATTAAAATTTGCGACAGTAAAAAATTATTTTTTGCAAAATTTACTATAGAAAAGGCAATCCCTGGCGCACTTAAAATTTGCGACAGTAAAAAATTATTTTTTGAATAATTTACTATAGAAAAGGCAATCGCTGGCGCACTTAAAATTTGCGACAGTAGAAAATTATTTTTTGAATAATTTACTATAGAAAAGGCAATCCCTGGCGCAATTAAAATTTGCGACAGTAAAAAATTATTTTTTGAATAATTTACTATAGAAAAGGCAATCCCTGGCGCAATTAAAATTTGCGACAGTAAAAAATTATTTTTTGAATAATTTACTATAGAAAAGGCAATCCCTGGCGCAATTAAAATTTGCGACAGTAAAAAATTATTTTTTTGCAAAATTTACTATAGAAAAGGCAATCCCTGGCGCAATTAAAATTTGCGACAGTAGAAAATTATTTTTTGAAAAGTTTACTATAGAAAAGGCAATCCCTGGGATATTTAAAATTGGCGACAGTAAAAAATTATTTTTTGAATAATTTACTATAGAAAAGGCAATCCCTGGCGGATTTGAAATATGCGACAGTTGAAAATTATTTTTTGAATAATTTACTATAGAAAAGGCAATCCCTGGGATATTTAAAATTTGCGACAGTTGAAAATTATTTTTTGAATAATTTACTATAGAAAAGGCAATCCCTGGCGGATTTGAAATTTGCGACAGTTGAAAATTATTTTTTGAATAATTTACTATAGAAAAGGCAATGCCTGGCGCAATTAAAATTTGCGACAGTTGAAAATTATTTTTTGAATAATTTACTATAGAAAAGGCAATCCCTGGTATATTTAAAATTTGCGACAGTAAGAAATTAATTTGTGAGAAATTTACTATAGAAAAGGCAATCCCTGGCGTAATTAAAATTTGCGACAGTAGAAAATTATTTTTTGAATAATTTACTGTAGAAAAGGCAATACCTGGCGCACTTAAAATTTGCGACAGTAAAAAATTATTTTTTGAATAATTTACTATAGAAAAGGCAATCCCTGGCGTATTTAAAATTTGGCACAGTTGAAAATTATTTTTTGAATAATTTACTATAGAAAAGGCAATCCCTGGCGCACTTAAAATTTGCGACAGTTGAAAATTATTTTTTTGAAAAATTTACTGTAGAAAAGGCAATCCCTGGCGTAATTAAAATTTGCGACAGTAGAAAATTATTTTTTGAATAATTTACTATATAAAAGGCAATCCCTGGCGCAATTAAAATTTGCGACAGTATAAAATTATTTTTTGAATAATTTACTATATAAATGGCAATCCCTGGCGCAATTAAAATTTGCGACAGTATAAAATTATTTTTTGAATAATTTACTATAGAAAAGGCAATCCCTGGCGTAATTAAAATTTGCGACAGTAGAAAATTATTTTTTGAATAATTTACTATAGAAAAGGCAATCCCTGGCGTATTTAAAATTTGCGACAGTATAAAATTATTTTTTGAATAATTTACTATAGAAAAGGCAATCCCTGGCGTAATTAAAATTTGCGACAGTAGAAAATTATTTTTTGAATAATTTACTATAGAAAAGGCAATCCCTGGCGCAATTAAAATTTGCGACAGTATAAAATTATTTTTTGAATAATTTACTGTAGAAAAGGCAATCCCTGGCGCAATTAAAATTTGCGACAGTAGAAAATTATTTTTTGAATAATTTACTATATAAAACGCAATCCCTGGCGCAATTAAAATCTGCGACAGTTGAAAATTATTTTTTGAATAATTTACTATATAAAAGGCAATCCCTGGCGCAATTAAAATTTGCGACAGTAAAAAATTATTTTTTTGCAAAATTTACTATAGAAAAGGCAATCCCTGGCGCAATTAAAATTTGCAACAGTAGAAAATTATTTTTTGAAAAGTTTACTATAGAAAAGGCAATCCCTGGGATATTTAAAATTGGCGACAGTAAAAAATTATTTTTTGAATAATTTACTATAGAAAAGGCAATCCCTGGCGGATTTGAAATATGCGACAGTTGAAAATTATTTTTTGAATATTTTTCTATAGAAAAGGCAATCCCTGGGATATTTAAAATTTGCGACAGTTGAAAATTATTTTTTGAATAATTTACTATAGAAAAGGCAATCCCTGGCGGATTTGAAATTTGCGACAGTTGAAAATTATTTTTTGAATAATTTACTATAGAAAAGGCAATCCCTGGCGCAATTAAAATTTGCGACAGTTGAAAATTATTTTTTGAATAATTTACTATAGAAAAGGCAATCCCAGGGATATTTAAAATTTGCGACAGTAGGAAATTAATTTGTGAGAAATTTACTATAGAAAAGGCAATCCCTGGCGTAATTAAAATTTGCGACAGTAGAAAATTATTTTTTGAATAATTTACTATAGAAAAGGCAATCCCTGGAGCAATTAAAATTTGCGACAGTAGAAAATTATTTTTTGAATAATTTACTGTAGAAAAGGCAATCCCTGGCGTAATTAAAATTTGCGACAGTAGAAAATTATTTTTTGAATAATTTACTATATAAAAGGCAATCCCTGGCGCAATTAAAATTTGCAACAGTATAAAATTATTTTTTGAATAATTTACTGTAGAAAAGGCAATCCCTGGCGCAATTAAAATTTGCGACAGTAGAAAATTATTTTTTGAATAATTTACTATAGAAAAGGCAATCCCTGGCGCAATAAAAATTTGCGACAGTATAAAATTTTTTTTTTGAATAATTTATTGTAGAAAAGGCAATCCCTGGGATATTTAAAATTTGCGACAGTAAAAAATTATTTTTTGAATAATTTACTATAGAAAAGGCAATCCCTGGCGTAATTACAATTTGCGAGAGTATAAAACTATTTTTTGAATAATTTACTATAGAAAAGGCAATCCCTGGCGTAATTAAAACTTGCGATAGTAAAAAATTATTTTTTGAATAATTTACTATAGAAAAGGCAATCCCTGGCGTAATTAAAATTTGCGACAGTAGAAAATTATTTTTTGAATAATTTACTGTAGAAAAGGCAATCCCTGGCGCACTTAAAATTTGCGACAGTAAAAAAATATATTTTTGAATAATTTACTATAGAAAAGGCAATCCCTGGCGCACTTAAAATTTGCGACAGTTGAAAATTATTTTTTGAAAAATTTACTATAGAAAAGGCAATCCCTGGCGTAATTAAAATTTGCGACAGTAGAAAATTATTTTTTGAATAATTTACTATAGAAAAGGCAATCCCTGGCGTGTTTAAAATTTGCGACAGTAGAAAATTATTTTTTGAATAATTTACTATAGAAAAGGCAATCCCTGGCGCACTTAAAATTTGCGACAGTAGAAAATTATTTTTTGAATAATTTACTATAGAAAAGGCAATCCCTGGCGCAATTAAAATTTGCGACAGTATAAAATTTTTTTTTGAATAATTTACTGTAGAAAAGGCAATCCCTGGGATATTTAAAATTTGCGACAGTAAAAAATTATTTTTTGAATAATTTACTATAGAAAAGGCAATCCCTGGCGTAATTAAAATTTGCGACAGTAGAAAATTATTTTTTGAATAATTTACTGTAGAAAAGGCAATACCTGGCGCACTTAAAATTTGCGACAGTAAAAAATTATTTTTTGAATAATTTACTATAGAAAAGGCAATCCCTGGCGCATTTAAAATTTGGCACAGTTGAAAATTATTTTTTGAATAATTTACTATAGAAAAGGCAATCCCTGGCGCACTTAAAATTTGCGACAGTTGAAAATTATTTTTTTGAAAAATTTACTGTAGAAAAGGCAATCCCTGGCGTAATTAAAATTTGCGACAGTAGAAAATTATTTTTTGAATAATTTACTATATAAAAGGCAATCCCTGGCGCAATTAAAATTTGCGACAGTATAAAATTATTTTTTGAATAATTTACTATAGAAAAAGCAATCCCTGGCGCAATTAAAATTTGCGACAGTTGAAAATTATTTTTTGAATAATTTACTATAGAAAAGGCAATCCTGGGATATTTAAAATTTGCGACAGTAAGAAATTAATTTGTGAGAAATTTACTATAGAAAAGGCAATCTCTGGCGTAATTAAAACTTGCGATAGTAAAAAATTATTTTTTGAATGATTTACTATAGAAAAGGCAATCCCTGGCGTAATTAAAATTTGCGACAGTAGAAAATTATTTTTTGAATAATTTACTGTAGAAAAGGCAATCCCTGGCGTAATTAAAATTTGCGACAGTAGAAAATTATTTTTTGAATAATTTACTGTAGAAAAGGCAATCCCTGGCGCACTTAAAATTTGCGACAGTAAAAAATTATTTTTTGAATAATTTGCTATAAAAAGGCAATCCCTGGCGCACTTAAAATTTGCGACAGTTGAAAATTATTTTTTTTGAAAAATTTACTGTAGAAAAGGCAATCCCTGGCGTAATTAAAATTTGCGACAGTAGAAAATTATTTTTTGAATAATTTACTATATAAAAGGCAATCCCTGGCGCAAATAAAATTTGCGACAGTATAAAATTATTTTTTGAATAATTTACTATAGAAAAGGCAATCCCTGGCGCACTTAAAATTTGCGACAGTTGAAAATTATTTTTTGAATAATTTACTATAGAAAAGGCAATCCCTGGGATATTTAAAATTTGCGACAGTAAGAAATTAATTTGTGAGAAATTTACTATAGAAAAGGCAATCTCTGGCGTAATTAAAACTTGCGATAGTAAAAAATTATTTTTTGAATGATTTACTATAGAAAAGGCAATCCCTGGCGTAATTAAAATTTGCGACAGTAGAAAATTATTTTTTGAATAATTTACTGTAGAAAAGGCAATCCCTGGCGCACTTAAAATTTGCGACAGTAAAAAATTATTTTTTGAATAATTTGCTATAAAAAGGCAATCCCTGGCGCACTTAAAATTTGCGACAGTTGAAAATTATTTTTTTGAAAAATTTACTGTAGAAAAGGCAATCCCTGGCGTAATTAAAATTTGCGACAGTAGAAAATTATTTTTTGAATAATTTACTATATAAAAGGCAATCCCTGGCGCAAATAAAATTTGCGACAGTATAAAATTATTTTTTGAATAATTTACTATAGAAAAGGCAATCCCTGGCGTAATTAAAATTTGCGACAGTAGAAAATTATTTTTTGAATAATTTACTAGAGAAATGGCAATCCCTGGCGTATTTAAAATTTGCGACAGTATAAAATTATTTTTTGAATAATTTACTATAGAAAAGGCAATCCCTGGCGTAATTAAAATTTGCGACAGTAGAAAATTATTTTTTGAATAATTTACTATAGAAAAGGCAATCCCTGGCGCAATTAAAATTTGCGACAGTATAAAATTATTTTTTGAATAATTTACTGTAGAAAAGGCAATCCCTGGCGCAATTAAAATTTGCGACAGTAGAAAATTATTTTTTGAATAATTTACTATATAAAACGCAATCCCTGGCGCAATTAAAATCTGCGACAGTTGAAAATTATTTTTTGAATAATTTACTATATAAAAGGCAATCCCTGGCGCAATTAAAATTTGCGACAGTAAAAAATTATTTTTTTGCAAAATTTACTATAGAAAAGGCAATCCCTGGCGCAATTAAAATTTGCAACAGTAGAAAATTATTTTTTGAAAAGTTTACTATAGAAAAGGCAATCCCTGGGATATTTAAAATCGGCGACAGTAAAAAATTATTTTTTGAATAATTTACTATAGAAAAGGCAATCCCTGGCGGATTTGAAATATGCGACAGTTGAAAATTATTTTTTGAATAATTTACTATAGAAAAGGCAATCCCTGGGATATTTAAAATTTGCGACAGTTGAAAATTATTTTTTGAATAATTTACTATAGAAAAAGCAATCCCTGGCGGATTTGAAATTTGCGACAGTTGAAAATTATTTTTTGAATAATTTACTATAGAAAAGGCAATCCCTGGCGCAATTAAAATTTGCGACAGTTGAAAATTATTTTTTGAATAATTTACTATAGAAAAGGCAATCCCTGGGATATTTAAAATTTGCGACAGTAGGAAATTAATTAGTGAGAAATTTACTATAGAATAGGCAATACCTGGCGTAATTAAAATTTGCGAGAGTAGAAAATTATTTTTTGAATAATTTACTATAGAAAAGGCAATCCCTGGCGCAATTAAAATTTGCGACAGTAGAAAATTATTTTTTGAATAATTTACTGTAGAAAAGGCAATCCCTGGCGTAATTAAAATTTGCGACAGTAGAAAATTATTTTTTGAATAATTTACTATATAAAAGGCAATCCCTGGCGCAATTAAAATTTGCCACAGTATAAAATTATTTTTTGAATAATTTACTGTAGAAAAGGCAATCCCTGGCGCAATTAAAATTTGCGACAGTAGAAAATTATTTTTTGAATAATTTACTATAGAAAAGGCAATCCCTGGCGCAATTAAAATTTGCGACAGTATAAAATTTTTTTTTGAATAATTTACTGTAGAAAAGGCAATCCCTGGGATATTTAAAATTTGCGACAGTAAAAAATTATTTTTTGAATAATTTACTATAGAAAAGGCAATCCCTGGCGTAATTAAAATTTGCGAGAGTATAAAACTATTTTTTGAATAATTTACTATAGAAAAGGCAATCCCTGGCGTAATTAAAACTTGCGATAGTAAAAAATTATTTTTTGAATAATTTACTATAGAAAAGGCAATCCCTGGCGTAATTAAAATTTGCGACAGTAGAAAATTATTTTTTGAATAATTTACTGTAGAAAAGGCAATCCCTGGCGCACTTCAAATTTGCGACAGTAAAAAATTATTTTTTGAATAATTTACTATAGAAAAGGCAATCCCTGGCGCAGTTAAAAATTGCGACAGTTGAAAATTATTTTTTGAAAAATTTACTATAGAAAAGGCAATCCCTGGCGTAATTAAAATTTGCGACAGTAGAAAATTATTTTTTGAATAATTTACTATAGAAAAGGCAATCCCTGGCGTATTTAAAATTTGCGACAGTAGAAAATTATTTTTTGAATAATTTACTATAGAAAAGGCAATCCCTGGCGCACTTAAAATTTGCGACAGTACAAAATTATTTTTTGAATAATTTACTATAGAAAAGCAATCCCTGGCGCACTTAAAATTTGCGACAGTTGAAAATTATTTTTTGAAAAATTTACTGTAGAAAAGGCAATCCCTGGCGTAATTAAAATTTGCGACAGTATAAAATTATTTTTTGAATAATTTACTATAGTAAAGGCAATCCTTGGCGCAATTGAAACTTGCGATAGTAAAATTTTTTTTTTTTGCAAAATTTACTATAGAAAAGACAATCCCTGGCGCATTTAAAATTTGCGACAGTAAAAATTATTTTCTGAATAATTTACTATAGAAAAGGCAATCCCTGGCGTATTTAAAATTTGCGACAGTAAAAAATTATTTTTTGAATAATTTACTATAGAAAAGGAAATCCCTGGCGTAATTAAAATTTGCGACAGTAAAAAATTATTTTTTGAATAATTTACTATAGAAAAGGCAATCCCTGGCGCACTTAAAATTTTCGACAGTAAAAAATTATTTTTTGAATAATTTACTATAGAAAAGGCAATCCCTGGCGTATTTAAAATTTGCGACATTAAAAAATTAATTTTTGAAAAATTTACTGTAGAAAAGGCAATCCCTGGCGTAATTAAAATTTGCGACAGTAGAAAATTATTTTTTGAATAATTTACTATAGAAAAGGCAATCCCTGGCGCAATTAAAATTTGCGACAGTATAAAATTATTTTTTGAATAATTTTCTGTAGAAAAGGCAATACCTGGCGCAATTAAAATTTGCGACAGTAGAAAATTATTTTTTGAATAATTTACTATATAAAAGGCAATCCCTGGCGCAATTAAAATTTGCGACAGTAGAAAATTATTTTTTGAATAATTTACTATATAAAAGGCAATCCCTGGCGCAATTAAAATTTGCGACAGTATAAAATTATTTTTTGAATAATTTACTATAGAAAAAGCAATCCCTGTCGCAATTAAAATTTGCGACAGTTGAAAATTATTTTTTGAATAATTTACTATAGAAAAGGCAATCCCTGGGATATTTAAAATTTGCGACAGTAAGAAATTAATTTGTGAGAAATTTACTATAGAAAAGGCAATCTCTGGCGTAATTAAAACTTGCGATAGTAAAAAATTATTTTTTGACTGATTTACTATAGAAAAGGCAATCCCTGGCGTAATTAAAATTTGCGACAGTAGAAAATTATTTTTTGAATAATTTACTGTAGAAAAGGCAATCCCTGGCGTAATTAAAACTTGCGATAGTAAAAAATTATTTTTTGAATGATTTACTATAGAAAAGGCAATCCCTGGCGTAATTAAAATTTGCGACAGTAGAAAATTATTTTTTGAATAATTTACTGTAGAAAAGGCAATCCCTGGCGCACTTAAAATTTGCGACAGTAAAAAATTATTTTTTGAATAATTTGCTATAAAAAGGCAATCCCTGGCGCACTTAAAATTTGCGACAGTTGAAAATTATTTTTTTGAAAAATTTACTGTAGAAAAAGCAATCCCTGGCGTAATTAAAATTTGCGACAGTAGAAAATTATTTTTTGAATAATTTACTATATAAAAGGCAATCCCTGGCGCAAATAAAATTTGCGACAGTATAAAATTATTTTTTGAATAATTTACTATAGAAAAGGCAATCCCTGGCGTAATTAAAATTTGCGACAGTAGAAAATTATTTTTTGAATAATTTACTATAGAAAAGGCAATCCCTGGCGTATTTAAAATTTGCGACAGTATAAAATTATTTTTTGAATAATTTACTATAGAAAAGGCAATCCCTGGCGTAATTAAAATTTGCGACAGTAGAAAATTATTTTTTGAATAATTTACTATAGAAAAGGCAATCCCTGGCGCAATTAAAATTTGCGACAGTATAAAATTATTTTTTGAATAATTTACTGTAGAAAAGGCAATCCCTGGCGCAATTAAAATTTGCGACAGTAGAAAATTATTTTTTGAATAATTTACTATATAAAACGCAATCCCTGGCGCAATTAAAATCTGCGACAGTTGAAAATTATTTTTTGAATAATTTACTATATAAAAGGCAATCCCTGGCGCAATTAAAATTTGCGACAGTAAAAAATTATTTTTTTGCAAAATTTACTATAGAAAAGGCAATCCCTGGCGCAATTAAAATTTGCAACAGTAGAAAATTATTTTTTGAAAAGTTTACTATAGAAAAGGCAATCCCTGGGATATTTAAAATTGGCGACAGTAAAAAATTATTTTTTGAATAATTTACTATAGAAAAGGCAATCCCTGGCGGATTTGAAATATGCGACAGTTGAAAATTATTTTTTGGATAATTTACTATAGAAAAGGCAATCCCTGGGATATTTAAAATTTGCGACAGTTGAAAATTATTTTTTGAATAATTTACTATAGAAAAGGCAATCCCTGGCGGATTTGAAATTTGCGACAGTTGAAAATTATTTTTTGAATAATTTACTATAGAAAAGGCAATCCCTGGCGCAATTAAAATTTGCGACAGTTGAAAATTATTTTTTGAATAATTTACTATAGAAAAGGCAATCCCTGGGATATTTAAAATTTGCGACAGTAGGAAATTAATTAGTGAGAAATTTACTATAGAATAGGCAATCCCTGGCGTAATTAAAATTTGCGACAGTAGAAAATTATTTTTTGAATAATTTACTATAGAAAAGGCAATCCCTGGCGCAATTAAAATTTGCGACAGTAGAAAATTATTTTTTGAATAATTTACTGTAGAAAAGGCAATCCCTGGCGTAATTAAAATTTGCGACAGTAGAAAATTATTTTTTGAATAATTTACTATATAAAAGGCAATCCCTGGCGCAATTAAAATTTGCAACAGTATAAAATTATTTTTTGAATAATTTACTGTAGAAAAGGCAATCCCTGGCGCAATTAAAATTTGCGACAGTAGAAAATTATTTTTTGAATAATTTACTATAGAAAAGGCAATCCCTGGCGCAATTAAAATTTGCGACAGTATAAAATTTTTTTTGAATAATTTACTGTAGAAAAGGCAATCCCTGGGATATTTAAAATTTGCGACAGTAAAAAATTATTTTTTGAATAATTTACTATAGAAAAGGCAATCCCTGGCGTAATTAAAATTTGCGAGAGTATAAAACTATTTTTTGAATAATTTACTATAGAAAAGGCAATCCCTGGCGTAATTAAAACTTGCGATAGTAAAAAATTATTTTTTGAATAATTTACTATAGAAAAGGCAATCCCTGGCGTAATTAAAATTTGCGACAGTAGAAAATTATTTTTTGAATAATTTACTGTAGAAAAGGCAATCCCTGGCGCACTTAAAATTTGCGACAGTAAAAAATTATTTTTTGAATAATTTACTATAGAAAAGGCAATCCCTGGCGCAGTTAAAATTTGCGACAGTTGAAAATTATTTTTTGAAAAATTTACTATAGAAAAGGCAATCCCTGGCGTAATTAAAATTTGCGACAGTAGAAAATTATTTTTTGAATAATTTACTATAGAAAAGGCAATCCCTGGCGTATTTAAAATTTGCGACAGTAGAAAATTATTTTTTGAATAATTTACTATAGAAAAGGCAATCCCTGGCGCACTTAAAATTTGCGACAGTACAAAATTATTTTTTGAATAATTTACTATAGAAAAGCAATCCCTGGCGCACTTAAAATTTGCGACAGTTGAAAATTATTTTTTGAAAAATTTACTGTAGAAAAGGCAATCCCTGGCGTAATTAAAATTTGCGACAGTATAAAATTATTTTTTGAATAATTTACTATAGTAAAGGCAATCCTTGGCGCAATTGAAACTTGCGATAGTAAAAATTTTTTTTTTTGCAAAATTTACTATAGAAAAGGCAATCCCTGGCGCATTTAAAATTTGCGACAGTAAAAATTATTTTCTGAATAATTTACTATAGAAAAGGCAATCCCTGGCGTATTTAAAATTTGCGACAGTAAAAAATTATTTTTTGAATAATTTACTATAGAAAAGGAAATCCCTGGCGTAATTAAAATTTGCGACAGTAAAAAATTATTTTTTGAATAATTTACTATAGAAAAGGCAATCCCTGGCGCACTTAAAATTTTCGACAGTAAAAAATTATTTTTTGAATAATTTACTATAGAAAAGGCAATCCCTGGCGTATTTAAAATTTGCGACATTAAAAAATTAATTTTTGAAAAATTTACTGTAGAAAAGGCAATCCCTGGCGTAATTAAAATTTGCGACAGTAGAAAATTATTTTTTGAATAATTTACTATAGAAAAGGCAATCCCTGGCGCAATTAAAATTTGCGACAGTATAAAATTATTTTTTGAATAATTTTCTGTAGAAAAGGCAATACCTGGCGCAATTAAAATTTGCGAGAGTAGAAAATTATTTTTTGAATAATTTACTATATAAAAGGCAATCCCTGGCGCAATTAAAATTTGCGACAGTTGAAAATTATTTTTTGAATAATTTACTATAGAAAAGGCAATCCCTGGCGCAATTAAAATTTGCGACATTATAAAATTATTTTTTGAATAATTTACTATAGAAAAGGCAATCCCTGGCGCAATTAAAATTTGCGACAGTTGAAAATTATTTTTTGAATAATTTACTATAGAAAAGGCAATCCCTGGCGTAATTAAAATTTGCGACAGTAGAAAATTATTTTTTGAATAATTTACTATATAAAAGGCAATCCCTGGCGCAATTAAAATTTGCGACAGTAGAAAATTATTTTTTGAATAATTTACTATAGAAAAGGCAATCCCTGGCGCACTTAAAATTTGCGACAGTAGAAAATTATTTTTTGAATAATTTACTATAGAAAAGGCAATCCCTGGCGCACTTAAAATTTGCGACAGTAGAAAATTATTTTTTGAATAATTTACTATAGAAAAGGCAATCCCTGGCGCACTTAAAATTTGCGACAGTAAAAAATTATTTTCTGAATAATTTACTATAGAAAAGGCAATCTCTGGCGTAATTAAAACTTGCGATAGTAAAAAATTATTTTTTGAATAATTTACTATAGAAAAGGCAATCCCTGGCGTAATTAAAACTTGCGATAGTAAAAAATTATTTTTTGAATAATTTACTATAGAAAAGGCAATCCCTGGCGTAATTAAAATTTGCGACAGTAGAAAATTATTTTTTGAATAATTTACTGTAGAAAAGGCAATCCCTGGCGCACTTAAAATTTGCGACAGTAAAAAATTATTTTTTGAATAATTTACTATAGAAAAGGCAATCCCTGGCGCAGTTAAAATTTGCGACAGTTGAAAATTATTTTTTGAAAAATTTACTATAGAAAAGGCAATCCCTGGCGTAATTAAAATTTGCGACAGTAGAAAATTATTTTTTGAATAATTTACTATAGAAAAGGCAATCCCTGGCGTATTTAAAATTTGCGACAGTAGAAAATTATTTTTTGAATAATTTACTATAGAAAAGGCAATCCCTGGCGCACTTAAAATTTGCGACAGTACAAAATTATTTTTTGAATAATTTACTATAGAAAAGCAATCCCTGGCGCACTTAAAATTTGCGACAGTTGAAAATTATTTTTTGAAAAATTTACTGTAGAAAAGGCAATCCCTGGCGTAATTAAAATTTGCGACAGTATAAAATTATTTTTTGAATAATTTACTATAGTAAAGGCAATCCCTGGCGCAATTGAAACTTGCGATAGTAAAAATTTTTTTTTTTGCAAAATTTACTATAGAAAAGGCAATCCCTGGCGCATTTAAAATTTGCGACAGTAAAAATTATTTTCTGAATAATTTACTATAGAAAAGGCAATCCCTGGCGTATTTAAAATTTGCGACAGTAAAAAATTATTTTTTGAATAATTTACTATAGAAAAGGAAATCCCTGGCGTAATTAAAATTTGCGACAGTAAAAAATTATTTTTTGAATAATTTACTATAGAAAAGGCAATCCCTGGCGCACTTAAAATTTTCGACAGTAAAAAATTATTTTTTGAATAATTTACTATAGAAAAGGCAATCCCTGGCGTATTTAAAATTTGCGACAGTAAAAAATTAATTTTTGAAAAATTTACTGTAGAAAAGGCAATCCCTGGCGTAATTAAAATTTGCGACAGTAGAAAATTATTTTTTGAATAATTTACTATAGAAAAGGCAATCCCTGGCGCAATTAAAATTTGCGACAGTATAAAATTATTTTTTGAATAATTTTCTGTAGAAAAGGCAATACCTGGCGCAATTAAAATTTGCGACAGTAGAAAATTATTTTTTGAATAATTTACTATATAAAAGGCAATCCCTGGCGCAATTAAAATTTGCGACAGTTGAAAATTATTTTTTGAATAATTTACTATAGAAAAGGCAATCCCTGGCGCAATTAAAATTTGCGACATTATAAAATTATTTTTTGAATAATTTACTATAGAAAAGGCAATCCCTGGCGCAATTAAAATTTGCGACAGTTGAAAATTATTTTTTGAATAATTTACTATAGAAAAGGCAATCCCTGGCGTAATTAAAATTTGCGACAGTAGAAAATTATTTTTTGAATAATTTACTATAGAAAAGGCAATCCCTGGCGCAATTAAAATTTGCGACAGTAGAAAATTATTTTTTGAATAATTTACTATAGAAAAGGCAATCCCTGGCGCACTTAAAATTTGCGACAGTAGAAAATTATTTTTTGAATAATTTACTATAGAAAAGGCAATCCCTGGCGCACTTAAAATTTGCGACAGTAGAAAATTATTTTTTGAATAATTTACTATAGAAAAGGCAATCCCTGGCGCACTTAAAATTTGCGACAGTCAAAAATTATTTTCTGAATAATTTACTATAGAAAGGCAATCTCTGGCGTAATTAAAACTTGCGATAGTAAAAAATTATTTTTTGAATAATTTACTATAGAAAAGGCAATCCCTGGCGTAATTAAAATTTGCGACAGTAGAAAATTATTTTTTGAATAATTTACTGTAGAAAAGGCAATCCCTGGCGCACTTAAAATTTGCGACAGTAAAAAATTATTTTTTGAATAATTTACTATAGAAAAGGCAATCCCTGGCGCACTTAAAATTTGCGACAGTTGAAAATTATTTTTTTGAAAAATTTACTGTAGAAAAGGCAATCCCTGGCGTAATTAAAATTTGCGACAGTAGAAAATTATTTTTTGAATAATTTACTATATAAAACGCAATCCCTGGCGCAATTAAAATTTGCGACAGTATAAAATTATTTTTTGAATAATTTACTATAGAAAAGGCAATCCCTGGCGTAATTAAAATTTGCGACAGTAGAAAATTATTTTTTGAATAATTTACTATAGAAAAGGCAATCCCTGGCGTATTTAAAATTTGCGACAGTAAAAAATTAATTTTTGAAAAATTTACTGTAGAAAAGGCAATCCCTGGCGTAATTAAAATTTGCGACAGTATTGCGACATTATTTTTTGAATAATTTACTATATAAAAGGCAATCCCTGGCGCAATTAAAATTTGCGACAGTATAAAATTATTTTTTGAATAATTTACTGTAGAAAAGGCAATCCCTGGCGCAATTAAAATTTGCGACAGTATAAAATTATTTTTTGAATAATTTACTATAGAAAAGGCAATCCCTGGGATATTTAAAATTTGCGACAGTAAGAAATTATTTTTTGAATAATTTACTATAGAAAAGGCAATCCCTGGCGTATTTAAAATTTGCGACAGTAAAAAAATATTTTTTGAATAATTTACTATAGAAAAGGCAATCCCTGGCGCAATTAAAATTTGCGACAGTAAAAAATTATTTTTTGAATAATTTACTATAGAAAAGGCAATCCCTGGCGCACTTAAAATTTGCGACAGTAAAAAATTATTTTTTGAATAATTTACTATAGAAAAGGCAATCCCTGGCGCACTTAAAATTTGCGACAGTAGAAAATTATTTTTTGAATAATTTACTATAGAAAAGGCAATCCCTGGCGCAATTAAAATT
Organism: Dioctria linearis; assembly: GCA_963930735.1. Taxonomy (NCBI): domain Eukaryota; kingdom Metazoa; phylum Arthropoda; class Insecta; order Diptera; family Asilidae; genus Dioctria; species Dioctria linearis. The sequence continues at coordinate 47,035 of CAWVNZ010001237.1, forward strand.
TGCGACAGTAAAAAATTATTTTTTGAATAATTTACTGTAGAAAAGGCAATCCCTGGGATATTTAAAATTTGCGACAGTAAAAAATTATTTTTTGAATAATTTACTATAGAAAAGGCAATCCCTGGCGCACTTAAAATTTGCGACAGTTGAAAATTATTTTTTGAAAAATTTATTGTAGAAAAGGCAATCCCTGGCGCAATTAAAATTTGCGACAGTAGAAAATTATTTTTTGAATAATTTACTATAGAAAAGGCAATCCCTGGCGCAATTAAAATTTGCGACAGTTGAAAAATATTTTTTGAATAATTTACTATAGAAAAGGCAATCCCTGGCGTAATTAAAATTTGCGAAATTAGAAAATTATTTTTTGAATAATTTACTATATAAAAGGCAATCCCTGGCGCAATTAAAATTTGCGACAGTTGAAAATTATTTTTTGAATAATTTACTATGGAAAAGGCAATCCCTGGCGCACTTAAAATTTGCGACAGTAGAAAATTATTTTTTGAATAATTTACTATAGAACAGGCAATCCCTGGCGCACTTAAAATTTGCGGCAGTTGAAAATTATTTTTTGAATAATTTACTATAGAAAAGGCAATCCCTGGCGCACTTAAAATTTGCGAGAGTTGAAAATTATTTTTTGAATAATTTACTATAGAAAAGGCAATCCCTGGCGGATTTGAAATTTGCGACAGTTGAAAATTAGTTTTTGAATAATTTACTATAGAAAAGGCAATCCCTGGGATATTTAAAACTTCCGACAGTAAAAATTATTTTTTGAATAATTTACTATAGAAAAGGCAATCCCTGGCGTATTTAAAATTTGCGACAGTTGAAAATTATTTTTTGAATAATTTACTATAGAAAAGGCAATCCCTGGCGCAATTAAAATTTGCGACAGTAAAAAATTATTTTTTGAATAATTTACTATAGAAAAGGCAGTCCCTGGCGCAATTAAAATTTGCGACAGTAGAAAATTATTTTTTGAATAATTTACTATAGAAAAGGCAATCCCTGGCGCACTTAAAATTTGCGACAGTAGAAAATTATTTTTTGAATAATTTACTATAGAAAAGGCAATCCCTGGCGTAATTAAAATTTGCGACAGTAGAAAATTATTTTTTGAAAAGTTTACTATAGAAAAGGCAATCCCTGGCGCAATTAAAATTTGCGACAGTTGAAAATTATTTTTTGAATAATTTACTATAGAAAAGGCAATCCCTGGCACACTTAAAATTTGCGACAGTTGAAAATAATATTTTGAAAAATTTACTGTAGAAAAGGCAAGCCCTGGCGCAATTAAAATTTGCGACAGTAGAAAATTATTTTTTGAATAATTTACTATAGAAAAGGCAATCCCTGGCGCAATTAAAATTTGCGACAGTTGAAAATTATTTTTTGAATAATTTACTATAGAAAAGGCAATCCCTGGCGTAATTAAAATTTGCGACAGTTGAAAATTATTTTTTGAATAATTTACTATAGAAAAGGCAATCCCTGGCGCACTTAGAATTTGCGACAGTTGAAAATTATTTTTTGAATAATTTACTATAGAAAAGGCAGTCCCTGGCGCAATTAAAATTTGCGACAGTAAAAAATTATTTTTTGAATAATTTACTATAGAAAAGGCAATCCCTGGCGTAATTAAAATTTGCGACAGTAGAAAATTATTTTTTGAAAAGTTTACTATAGAAACGGCAATCCCTGGCGCAATTAAAATTTGCGACAGTTGAAAATTATTTTTTGAATAATTTACTATAGAAAAGGCAATCCCTGGCGCACTTAAAATTTTCGACAGTAAAAAATTATTTTTTGAATAATTTACTATAGAAAAGGCAATCCCTGGCGTATTTAAAATTTGCGACAGTAAAAAATTAATTTTTGAAAAATTTACTGTAGAAAAGGCAATCCCTGGCGCAATTAAAATTTGCGACAGTTGAAAATTATTTTTTGAATAATTTACTATAGAAAAGGCAATCCCTGGCGCACTTAAAATTTGCGACAGTAGAAAATTATTTTTTGAATAATTTACTATAGAAAAGGCAATCCCTAGCGCAATTAAAATTTGCGACAGTAAAAAATTATTTTTTGAATAATTTACTATAGAAAAGGCAATACCTGGCGCAATTAAAATTTGCGACAGTAAAAAATTATTTTTTGAATAATTTACTATAGAAAAGGCAATCCCTGGGATATTTAAAATTTGCGACAGTAAGAAATTAATTTGTGAGAAATTTACTATAGAAAAGGCAATCCCTGGCGTAATTAAAATTTGCGACAGTAAAAAATTATTTTTTGAATAATTTACTATAGAAAAGGCAATCCCTGGCGCAATTAAAATTTGCGACAGTAAAAAATTATTTTTTGAATAATTTACTGTAGAAAAGGCAATCCCTGGGATATTTAAAATTTGCGACAGTAAAAAATTATTTTTTGAATAATTTACTATAGAAAAGGCAATCCCTGGCGCACTTAAAATTTGCGACAGTTGAAAATTATTTTTTGAAAAATTTACTGTAGAAAAGGCAATCCCTGGCGCAATTAAAATTTGCGACAGTTGAAAATTATTTTTTGAATAATTGACTATAGAAAAGGCAGTCCCTGGCGCAATTAAAATTTGCGACAGTAAAAAATTATTTTTTGAATAATTTACTATAGAAAAGGCAATCCCTGGCGCAATTAAAATTTGCGACAGTAAAAAATTATTTTTTGAATAATTTACTATTGAAAAGGCAATCCCTGGGATATTTAAAATTTGCGACTGTAAGAAATTAATTTGTGAGAAATTTACTATAGAAAAGGCAATCCCTGGCGTAATTAAAATTTGCGACAGTTGAAAATTATTTTTTGAATAATTTACTATAGAAAAGGCAATCCCTGGGATATTTGAAATTTGCGACAGTAAAAAATTATTTTTTGAATAATTTACTATAGAAAAGGCAATCCCTGGCGTATTTAAAATTTGCGACAGTTGAAAATTATTTTTTGAATAATTTACTATAGAAAGGCAATCCCTGGCGCAATTAAAATTTGCGACAGTAAAAAATTATTTTTTGAATAATTTACTATAGAAAAGGCAATCCCTGGGATATTTAATTTGCGACAGTAAGAAATTAATTTGTGAGAAATTTACTATAGAAAAGGCAATCCCTGGCGTAATTAAAATTTGCGACAGTAAAAAATTATTTTTTGAATAATTTACTATAGAAAAGGCAATCCCTGGCGCAATTAAAATTTGCGACAGTAAAAAATTATTTTTTGAATAATTTACTGTAGAAAAGGCAATCCCTGGGATATTTAAAATTTGCGACAGTAAAAAATTATTTTTTGAATAATTTACTATAGAAAAGGCAATCCCTGGCGCACTTAAAATTTGCGACAGTTGAAAATTATTTTTTGAAAAATTTACTGTAGAAAAGGCAATCCCTGGCGCAATTAAAATTTGCGACAGTTGAAAATTATTTTTTGAATAATTGACTATAGAAAAGGCAATCCCTGGCGCATTTAAAATTTGCGACAGTAAAAAATTATTTTTTGAATAATTTACTATAGAAAAGTCAATCCCTGGCGCAATTAAAATTTGCGACAGTAAAAAATTATTTTTTGAATAATTTACTGTAGAAAAGGCAATCCCTGGGATATTTAAAATTTGCGACAGTAAAAAATTATTTTTTGAATAATTTACTATAGAAAAGGCAATCCCTGGCGCACTTAAAATTTGCGACAGTTGAAAATTATTTTTTGAAAAATTTAGTGTAGAAAAGGCAACCCCTGGCGCAATTAAAATTTGGTACAGTAGAAAATTATTTTTTGAATAATTTACTATAGAAAAGCCAATCCCTGGCGCAATTAAAATTTGCGGCAGTTGAAAATTATTTTTTGAATAATTTACTATAGAAAAGGCAATCCCTGGCGTAATTAAAATTTGCGACAGTAGAAAATTATTTTTTGAATAATTTACTATATAAAAGGTAATCCCTGGCGCAATTAAATTTTGCGACAGTTGAAAATTATTTTTTGAATAATTTACTATAGAAAAGGCAATCCCTGGCGCACTTAAAATTTGCGACAGTAGAAAATTATTTTTTGAATAATTTACTATAGAAAAGGCAATCCCTGGCGCACTTAAAATTTGCGACAGTTGAAAATTATTTTTTGAATAATTTACTATAGAAAAGGCAATCCCTGGCGCACTTAAAATTTGCGACAGTTGAAAATTATTTTTTGAATAATTTACTATAGAAAAGCCAATCCCTGACGGATTTGAAATTTGCGACAGTTGAAAATTATTTTTTGAAGAATTTACTATAGAAAAGGCAATCCCTGGCGCAATTAAAATTTGCGACAGTAAAAAATTATTTTTTGAATAATTTACTATAGAAAAGGCAATCCCTGGCGCAATTAAAATTTGCGACAGTAAAAAATTATTTTTTGAATAATTTACTATAGAAAAGGCAATCCCTGGCGTAATTAAAATTTGCGACAGTAAAAAATTATTTTTTGAATAATTTACTATAGAAAAGGCAATCCCTGGCGCAATTAAAATTTGCGACAGTAAAAAATTATTTTTTGAATAATTTACTGTAGAAAAGGCAATCCCTGGGATATTTAAAATTTGCGACAGTAAAAAACTATTTTTTGAATAATTTACTATAGAAAAGGCAATCCCTGGCGCACTTAAAATTTGCGACAGTTGAAAATTATTTTTTGAAAAATTTACTGTAGAAAAGGCATCCCTGGCGCAATTAAAATTTGCGACAGTAGAAAATTATTTTTTGAATAATTTACTATAGAAAAGGCAATCCCTGGGGCAATTAAAATTTGCGACAGTTGAAAATTATTTTTTGAATAATTTACTATAGAAAAGGCAATCCCTGGCGTAATTAAAATTTGCGACAGTAGAAAATTATTTTTTGAATAATTTACTATATAAAAGGTAATCCCTGGCGCAATTAAAATTTGCGACAGTTGAAAATTATTTTTTGAATAATTTACTATAGAAAAGGCAATCCCTGGCGCACTTAAAATTTGCGACAGTAGAAAATTATTTTTTGAATAATTTACTATAGAAAAGGCAATCCCTGGCGCACTTAAAATTTGCGACAGTTGAAAATTATTTTTTGAATAATTTACTATAGAAATGGCAATCCCTGGCGCACTTAAAATTTGCGACAGTTGAAAATTATTTTTTGAATAATTTACTATAGAAAAGCCAATCCCTGGCGGATTTGAAATTTGCGACAGTTGAAAATTATTTTTTGAATAATTTACTATAGAAAAGGCAATCCCTGGGATATTTAAAATTTGCGACAGTAAAAAATTATTTTTTGAATAATTTACTATAGAAAAGGCAATCCCTGGCGTATTTAAAATTTGCGACAGTTGAAAATTATTTTTTGAATAATTTACTATAGAAAAGGCAATCCCTGGCGCAATTAAAATTTGCGACAGTAAAAAATTAATTTTTGAAAAATTTACTCTAGAAAAGGCAATCCCTGGCGCAATTAAAATTTGCGACAGTTGAAAATTATTTTTTGAATAATTTACTATAGAAAAGGCAATCCCTGGCGCACTTAAAATTTGCGACAGTAGAAAATTATTTTTTGAAAAGTTTACTATAGAAAAGGCAATCCCTGGCGCAATTAAAATTTGCGACAGTTGAAAATTATTTTTTGAATAATTTACTATAGAAAAGGCAATCCCTGGCGCACTTAAAATTTTCGACAGTAAAAAATTATTTTTTGAATAATTTACTATAGAAAAGGCAGTCCCTGGCGCAATTAAAATTTGCGACAGTAGAAAATTATTTTTTGAATAATTTACTATAGAAAAGGCAATCCCTGGCGCACTTAAAATTTGCGACAGTAGAAAATTATTTTTTGAATAATTTACTATAGAAAAGGCAATCCCTGGCGTAATTAAAATTTGCGACAGTAGAAAATTATTTTTTGAAAAGTTTACTATAGAAACGGCAATCCCTGGCACAATTAAAATTTGCGACAGTTGAAAATTATTTTTTGAATAATTTACTATAGAAAAGGCAATCCCTGGCGCACTTAAAATTTTCGACAGTAAAAAATTAGTTTTTGTATAATTTACTATAGAAAAGGCAATCCCTGGCGTATTTAAAATTTGCGACAGTAAAAAATTAATTTTTGAAAAATTTACTCTAGAAAAGGCAATCCCTGGCGCAATTAAAATTTGCGACAGTTGAAAATTATTTTTTGAATAATTTACTATAGAAAAGGCAATCCCTGGCGCACTTAAAATTTGCGACAGTAGAAAATTATTTTTTGAATAATTTACTACAGAAAAGGCAATCCCTAGCGCAATTAAAATTTGCGACAGTAAAATATTATTTTTTGAATAATTTACTATAGAAAAGGCAATCCCTGGCGCAATTAAAATTTGCGACAGTAAAAAATTATCTTTGAATAATTTACTATAGAAGAGGCAATCCCTGGGATATTTAAAATTTGCGACAGTAAGAAATTAATTTGTGAGAAATTTACTATAGAAAAGGCAATCCCTGGCGTAATTAAAATTTGCGACAGTAAAAAATTATTTTTTGAATAATTTACTATAGAAAAGGCAATCCCTGGCGCAATTAAAATTTGCGACAGTAAAAAATTATTTTTTGAATAATTTACTGTAGAAAAGGCAATCCCTGGGATATTTAAAATTTGCGACAGTAAAAAATTATTTTTTGAATAATTTACTATAGAAAAGGCAATCCCTGGCGCACTTAAAATTTGCGACAGTTGAAAATTATTTTTTGAAAAATTTACTGTAGAAAAGGCAATCCCTGGCGCAATTAAAATTTGCGACAGTTGAAAATTATTTTTTGAATAATTTACTATAGAAAAGGCAATCCCTGGCGCAATTAAAATTTGCGACAGTAAAAAATTATTTTTTGAATAATTTACTATAGAAAAGGCAATCCCTGGCGCAATTAAAATTTGCGACAGTAAAAAATTATTTTTTGTATAATTTACTATTGAAAAGGCAATCCCTGGGATATTTAAAATTTGCGACAGTAAGAAATTAATTTGTGAGAAATTTACTATAAAACAGGCAATCCCTGGCGTAATTAAAATTTGCGACAGTTGAAAATTATTTTTTGAATAATTTACTATAGAAAAGGCAATCCCTGGGATATTTAAAATTTGCGACAGTAAAAAATTATTTTTTGAATAATTTACTATAGAAAAGGCAATCCCTGGCGTATTTAAAATTTGCGACAGTTGAAAATTATTTTTTGAATAATTTACTATAGAAAAGGCAATCCCTGGCGCAATTAAAATTTGCGACAGTAAAAAATTATTTTTTGAATAATTTACTATAGAAAAGGCAATCCCTGGCGCAATTAAAATTTGCGACAGTAAAAAATTATTTTTTGAATAATTTACTATAGAAAAGGCATACCCTGGCGTATTTAAAATTTGCGACAGTTGAAAATTTTTTTTTGAATAATTTACTATAGAAAAGGCAATCCCTGGCGCAATTAAAATTTGCGACAGTAGAAAATTATTTTTTGAATAATTTACTATAGAAAAGGCAATCCCTGGCGCCCTTAAAATTTGCGACAGTAGAAAATTATTTTTTGAATAATTTACTATAGAAAAGGCAATCCCTGGCGTAATTAAAATTTGCGACAGTAGAAAATTATTTTTTGAAAAGTTTACTATAGAAAAGGCAATCCCTGGCGCAATTAAAATTTGCGACAGTTGAAAATTATTTTTTGAATAATTTACTATAGAAAAGGCAATCCCTGGCGCACTTAAAATTTTCGACAGTAAAAAATTATTTTTTGAATAATTTACTATAGAAAAGACAGTCCCTGGCGCAATTAAAATTTGCGACAGTAGAAAATTATTTTTTGAATAATTTACTATAGAAAAGGCAATCCCTGGCGCACTTAAAATTTGCGACAGTAGAAAATTATTTTTTGAATAATTTACTATAGAAAAGGCAATCCCTGGCGTAATTAAAATTTGCGACAGTAGAAAATTATTTTTTGAAAAGTTTACTATAGAAACGGCAATCCCTGGCGCAATTAAAATTTGCGTCAGTTGAAAATTATTTTTTGAATAATTTACTATAGAAAAGGCAATCCCTGGCGTATTTAAAATTTGCGACAGTAAAAAATTAATTTTTGAAAAATTTACTGTAGAAAAGGCAATCCCTGGCGTAATTAAAATTTGCGACAGTATTGCGACATTATTTTTTGAATAATTTACTATAGAAAAGGCAATCCCTGGCGCAATTAAAATTTGCGACAGTATAAAATTATTTTTTGAATAATTTACTGTAGAAAAGGCAATCCCTGGCGCAATTAAAATTTGCGACAATAGAAAATTATTTTTTGAATAATTTACTATATAAAAGGCAATCCCTGGCGCAATTAAAATTTGCGACAGTTGAAAATTATTTTTTGAATAATTTACTATAGAAAAGGCAATCCCTGGCGCAATTAAAATTTGCGACATTATAAAATTATTTTTTGAAGAATTTACTATAGAAAAGGCAATCCCTGGCGCAATTAAAATTTGCGACAGTTGAAAATTATTTTTTGAATAATTTACTATAGAAAAGGCAATCCCTGGCGTAATTAAAATTTGCGACAGTAGAAAATTATTTTTTGAATAATTTACTATATAAAAGGCAATCCCTGGCGCAATTAAAATTTGCGACAGTTGAAAATTATTTTTTGAATAATTTACTATAGAAAAGGCAATCCCTGGCGCACTTAAAATTTGCGACAGTAGAAAATTATTTTTTGAATAATTTACTATAGAATAGGCAATCACTGGCGCACTTAAAATTTGCGACAGTAGAAAATTATTTTTTGAATAATTTACTATAGAAAAGGCAATCCCTGGCGCACTTAAAATTTGCGACAGTAAAAAATTATTTTTTGAATAATTTACTATAGAAAAGGCAATCTCTGTCGTAATTAAAACTTGCGACAGTTGAAAATTATTTTTTTGAAAAATTTACTGTAGACAAGGCAATCCCTGGCGTAATTAAAATTTGCGACAGTAGAAAATTATTTTTTGAATAATTTACTATATAAAACGCAATCCCTGGCGCAATTAAAATTTGCGACAGTAGAAAATTATTTTTTGAATAATTTACTATATAAAAGGCAATCCCTGGCGCAATTAAAATTTGCGACAGTTAAAAATTATTTTTTGCAAAATTTACTATAGAAAAGGCAATCCCTGGCGCAATTAAAATTTGCGACAGTAAAAAATTATTTTTTGAATAATTTACTATAGAAAAGGCAATCCCTGGCGCACTTAAAATTTGCGACAGTAAAAAATTATTTTTTGAATAATTTACTATAGAAAAGGCAATCCCTGGCGCAATTAAAATTTGCGACAGTAAAAAATTATTTTTTGAATAATTTACTATAGAAAAGGCAATCCCTGGCGCACTTAAAATTTGCGACAGTTGAAAATTATTGTTTGAAAAATTTACTGTAGAAAAGGCAATCCCTGGCGTAATTAAAATTTGCGACAGTAGAAAATTATTTTTTGAATAATTTACTATATAAAAGGCAATCCCTGGCGTAATTAAAATTTGCGACAGTAGAAAATTATTTTTTGAAAAGTTTACTATAGAAAAGGCAATCCCTGGGATATTTAAAATTTGCGACAGTAAAAAATTATTTTTTGAATAATTTACTATAGAAAAGGCAATCCCTGGCGCAATTAAAATTTGCGACAGTAAAAAAATATTTTTTGCAAAATTTACTATAGAAAAGGCAATCCCTGGCGCAATTAAAATTTGCTACAGTAGAAAATTATTTTTTGAATAATTTACTATAGAAAAGGCAATCCCTGGCGTATTTAAAATTTGCGACAGTAAAAAATTATTTTTTGAATAATTTACTATAGAAAAGGCAATCCCTGGCGTAATTAAAATTTGCGACAGTAAAAAATTATTTTTTGAATAATTTACTATAGAAAAGGCAATCCCTGGCGCAATTAAAATTTGCGACAGTAAAAAATTATTTTTTGAATAATTTACTATAGAAAAGGCAATCCCTGGCGCAATTAAAATTTGCGACAGTAAAAAATCATTTTTTGAATAATTTACTATAGAAAAGGCAATCCCTGGCGCAATTAAAATCTGCGACAGTAAAAAATTATTTTTTGAATAATTTACTATAGAAAAGGCAATCCCTGGCGCAATTAAAATTTGCGACAGTAAAAAATTATTTTTTGAATAATTTACTGTAGAAAAGGCAATCCCTGGCGCACTTAAAATTTGCGACAGTAAAAAATTATTTTTTGAATAATTTACTATAGAAAATGCAATCCCTGGGATATTTAAAATTTGCGACAGTTGAAAATTATTTTTTGAATAATTTACTATAGAAAAGGCAATCCCTGGCGCAATTAAAATTTGCGACAGTAGAAAATTATTTTATGAATAATTTACTATAGAAAAGGCAATCCCTGGCGTAATTAAAATTTGCGACAGTTGAAAATTATTTTTTGAATAATTTACTATAGAAAAGGCAATCCCTGGCGCAATTAAAATTTGCGACAGTAAAAAATTATTTTTTGCAAAATTTACTATAGAAAAGGCAATCCCTGGCGCACTTAAAATTTGCGACAGTAAAAAATTATTTTTTGAATAATTTACTATAGAAAAGGCAATCCCTGGCGCACTTGAAATTTGCGACAGTAGAAAATTAGTTTTTGAATAATTTACTATAGAAAAGGCAATCCCTGGCGCAATTAAAATTTGCGACAGTAAAAAATTATTTTTTGAATAATTTACTATAGAAAAGGCAATCCCTGGCGCAATTAAAATTTGCGACAGTAAAAAATTATTTTTTGAATAATTTACTATAGAAAAGGCAATCCCTGGCGCAATTAAAATTTGCGACAATAAAAAATTATTTTTTGAATAATTTACTATAGAAAAGGCAATCCCTGGCGCAATTAAAATTTGCGACAGTAAAAAATTATTTTTTGAATAATTTACTATAGAAAAGGCAATCCCTGGGATATTTAAAATTTGCGACAGTAAGATATTAATTTGTGAGAAATTTACTATAGAAAAGGCAATCCCTGGCGTAATTAAAATTTGCGACAGTTGAAAATTATTTTTTGAATAATTTACTATAGAAAAGGCAATCCCTGGGATATTTAAAATTTGCGACAGTAAAAAATTATTTTTTGAATAATTTACTATAGAAAAGGCAATCCCTGGCGCAACTAAAATTTGCGACAGTAAAAAATTATTTTTTGAATAATTTACTATAGAAAAGGCAATCCCTGGCGCAATTAAAATTTGCGACAGTAAAAAATTATTTTTTGAATAATTTACTATAGAAAAGGCAATCCCTGGCGTAATTAAAATTTGCAACAGTAAAAAATTATTTTTTGAATAATTTACTATAGAAAAGGCAATCCCTGGCGCAATTAAAATTTGCGACAGTAAAAAATTATTTTTTGAATAATTTACTGTAGAAAAGGCAATCCCTGGGATATTTAAAATTTGCGACAGTAAAAAATTATTTTTTGAATAATTTACTATAGGAAAGGCAATCCCTGGCGCACTTAAAATTTGCGACAGTTGAAAATTATTTTTTGAAAAATTTATTGTAGAAAAGGCAATCCCTGGCGCAATTAAAATTTGCGACAGTAGAAAATTATTTTTTGAATAATTTACTATAGAAAAGGCAATCCCTGGCGCAATTAAAATTTGCGACAGTTGAAAATTATTTTTTGAATAATTTACTATAGAAAAGGCAATCCCTGGCGTAATTAAAATTTGCGAAATTAGAAAATTATTTTTTGAATAATTTACTATATAAAAGGCAAACCCTGGCGCAATTAAAATTTGCGACAGTTGAAAATTATTTTTTGAACAATTTACTATGGAAAAGGCATTCCCTGGCGCACTTAAAATTTGCGACAGTAGAAAATTATTTTTTGAATAATTTACTATAGAAAAGGCAATCCCTGGCGCACTTAAAATTTGCGGCAGTTGAAAATTATTTTTTGAATAATTTACTATAGAAAAGGCAATCCCTGGCGCACTTAAAATTTGCGAGAGTTGAAAATTATTTTTTGAATAATTTACTATAGAAAAGGCAATCCCTGGCGTAATTAAAATTTGCGACAGTAGAAAATTATTTTTTGAAAAATTTACTGTAGAAAAGGCAAGCCCTGGAGCAATTAAAATTTGCGACAGTAGAAAATTATTTTTTGAATAATTTACTATAGAAAAGGCAATCCCTGGCGCAATTAAAATTTGCGACAGTTGAAAATTATTTTTTGAATAATTTACTATAGAAAAGGCAATCCCTGGCGTAATTAAAATTTGCGACAGTAAAAAATTATTTTTTGAATAATTTACTATAGAAAAGGCAATCCCTGGCGTAATTAAAATTTGCGACAGTAGAAAATTATTTTTTGAAAAGTTTACTATAGAAACGGCAATCCCTGGCGCAATTAAAATTTGCGACAGTTGAAAATTATTTTTTGAATAATTTACTATAGAAAAGGCAATCCCTGGCGCACTTAAAATTTTCGACAGTAAAAAATTATTTTTTGAATAATTTACTATAGAAAAGGCAATCCCTGGCGTATTTAAAATTTGCGACAGTAAAAAATTAATTTTTGAAAAATTTACTGTAGAAAAGGCAATCCCTGGCGCAATTAAAATTTGCGACAGTTGAAAATTATTTTTTGAATAATTTACTATAGAAAAGGCAATCCCTGGCGCACTTAAAATTTGCGACAGTAGAAAATTATTTTTTGAATAATTTACTATAGAAAAGGCAATCCCTAGCGCAATTAAAATTTGCGACAGTAAAAAATTATTTTTTGAATAATTTACTATAGAAAAGGCAATCCCTGGCGCAATTAAAATTTGCGACAGTAAAAAATTATTTTTTGAATAAGTTACTATAGAAAAGGCAATCCCTGGGATATTTGAAATTTGCGACAGTAAGAAATTAATTTGTGAGAAATTTACTATAGAAAAGGCAATCCCTGGCGTAATTAAAATTTGCGACAGTAAAAAATTATTTTTTGAATAATTTACTATAGAAAAGGCAATCCCTGGCGCAATTAAAATTTGCGACAGTAAAAAATTATTTTTTGAATAATTTACTGTAGAAAAGGCAATCCCTGGGATATTTAAAATTTGCGACAGTAAAAAATTATTTTTTGAATAATTTACTATAGAAAAGGCAATCCCTGGCGCACTTAAAATTTGCGACAGTTGAAAATTATTTTTTGAAAAATTTACTGTAGAAAAGGCAATCCCTGGCGCAATTAAAATTTGCGACAGTTGAAAATTATTTTTTGAATAATTGACTATAGAAAAGGCAATCCCTGGCGCAATTAAAATTTGCGACAGTAAAAAATTATTTTTTGAATAATTTACTATAGAAAAGGCAATCCCTGGCGCAATTAAAATTTGCGACAGTAAAAAATTATTTTTTGAATAATTTACTATTGAAAAGGCAATCCCTGGGATATTTAAAATTTGCGACTGTAAGAAATTAATTTGTGAGAAATTTACTATAGAAAAGGCAATCCCTGGCGTAATTAAAATTTGCGACAGTTGAAAATTATTTTTTGAATAATTTACTATAGAAAAGGCAATCCCTGGGATATTTAAAAATTTGCGACAGTAAAAAATTATTTTTTGAATAATTTACTATAGAAAAGGCAATCCCTGGCGTATTTAAAATTTGCGACAGTTGAAAATTATTTTTTGAATAATTTACTATAGAAAGGCAATCCCTGGCGCAATTAAAATTTGCGACAGTAAAAAATTATTTTTTGAATAATTTACTATAGAAAAGGCAATCCCTGGCGCAATTAAAATTTGCGACAGTAAAAAATTATTTTTTGAATAATTTAATATAGAAAAGGCAATCCCTGGCGCAATTAAATTTGCGACAGTAAAAAATTATTTTTTGAATAATTTACTATAGAAAAGGCAATCCCTGGCGCAATTAAAATTTGCGACAGTAAAAAATTATTTTTTGAATAATTTACTATAGAAAAGGCAATCCCTGGGATATTTAAAATTTGCGACAGTAAGAAATTAATTTGTGAGAAATTTACTATAGAAAAGGCAATCCCTGGCGTAATTAAAATTTGCGACAGTAAAAAATTATTTTTTGAATAATTTACTATAGAAAAGGCAATCCCTGGCGCAATTAAAATTTGCGACAGTAAAAAATTATTTTTGAATAATTTACTGTAGAAAAGGCAATCCCTGGGATATTTAAAATTTGCGACAGTAAAAAATTATTTTTTGAATAATTTACTATAGAAAAGACAATCCCTGGCGCACTTAAAATTTGCGACAGTTGAAAATTATAATTTTGAAAATTTACTGTAGAAAAGGCAATCCCTGGCGCAATTAAAAATTTGCGACAGTTGAAATTATTTTTTGAATAATTGACTATAGAAATGGCAATCCCTGGCGCAATTAAAATTTGCGACAGTAAAAAAATTATTTTTTGAATAATTTACTATAGAAAAGGCAATCCCTGGCGCAATTAAAATTTGCGACAGTAAAAAATTATTTTTTGAATAATTTACTATTGAAAAGGCAATCCCTGGGATATTTAAAATTTGCGACTGTAAGAAATTAATTTGTGAGAAATTTACTATAGAAAAGGCAATCCCTGGCGTAATTAAAATTTGCGACAGTTGAAAATTATTTTTTGAATAATTTACTATAGAAAAGGCAATCCCTGGGATATTTAAAATTTGCGACAGTAAAAAATTATTTTTTGAATAATTTACTATAGAAAAGGCAATCCCTGGCGTATTTAAAATTTGCGACAGTTGAAAATTATTTTTTGAATAATTTACTATAGAAAGGCAATCCCTGGCGCAATTAAAATTTGCGACAGTAAAAAATTATTTTTTTGAATAATTTACTATAGAAAAGGCAATCCCTGGCGCAATTAAAATTTGCGACAGTAAAAAATTATTTTTTGAATAATTTACTATAGAAAAGGCAATCCCTGGCGTAATTAAAATTTGCGACAGTAAAAATTATTTTTTGAATAATTTTACTATAGAAAAGGCAATCCCCTGGCGCAATTAAAATTTGCGACAGTAAAAAATTATTTTTGAATAATTTACTGTAGAAACGGCAATCCCTGGGATATTTAAAATTTGCGACAGTAAAAAATTATTTTTTGAATAATTTACTATAGAAAAGGCAATCCCTGGCGCACTTAAAATTTGCGACAGTTGAAAATTATTTTTTGAAAAATTTACTGTAGAAAAGGCAACCCCTGGCGCAATTAAAATTTGCTACAGTAGAAAATTATTTTTTGAATAATTTTACTATAGAAAAGGCAATCCCTGGCGCAATTAAAATTTGCGGCAGTTGAAAATTATTTTTTGAATAATTTACTATAGAAAAGGCAATCCCTGGCGTAATTAAAATTTGCGACAGTAGAAAATTATTTTTTGAATAATTTACTATATAAAAGGTAATCCCTGGCGCAATTAAAATTTGCGACAGTTGAAAATTATTTTTTGAATAATTTACTATAGAAAAGGCAATCCCTGGCGCACTTAAAATTTGCGACAGTAGAAAATTATTTTTTGAATAATTTAGTATAGAAAAGGCAATCCCTGGCGCACTTCAAATTTGCGACAGTTGAAAATTATTTTTTGAATAATTTACTATAGAAAAGGCAATCCCTGGCGCACTTAAAATTTGCGACAGTTGAAAATTATTTTTTGAATAATTTACTATAGAAAAGCCAATCCCTGGCGGATTTGAAATTTGCGACAGTTGAAAATTATTTTTTGAATAATTTTCTATAGAAAAGGCAATCCCTGGGATATTTAAAATTTGCGACAGTAAAAAATTATTTTTTGAATAATTTACTATAGAAAAGGCAATCCCTGGCGTATTTAAAATTTGCGACAGTTGAAAATTATTTTTTGAATAATTTACTATAGAAAAGGCAATCCCTGGCGCAATTAAAATTTGCGACAGTAAAAAATTATTCTTTGAATAATTTACTATAGAAAAGGCAATCCCTGGCGCAATTAAAATTTGCGACAGTTGAAAATTATTTTTTGAATAATTTACTATAGAAAAGGCAAATCCCTGGCGTAATTAAAATTTGCGACAGTAAAAAATTATTTTTTGAATAATTTACTATAGAAAAGGCAATCCCTGGCGCAATTAAAATTTGCGACAGTAAAAAATTATTTTTTGAATAATTTACTATAGAAAAGGCAATCCCTGGCGTAATTAAAATTTGCGACAGTAAAAAAATTATTTTTTGAATAATTTACTATAGAAAAGGCAATCCCTGGCGCAATTAAAATTTGCGACAGTAAAAAATTATTTTTTGAATAATTTACTGTAGAAAAGGCAATCCCTGGGATATTTAAAATTTGCGACAGTAAAAAATTATTTTTTGAATAATTTACTATAGAAAAGGCAATCCCTGGCGCACTTAAAATTTGCGACAGTTGAAAATTATTTTTGAAAAATTTACTGTAGAAAAGGCATCCCTGGCGCAATTAAAATTTGCGACAGTAGAAAATTATTTTTTGAATAATTTACTATAGAAAAGGCAATCCCTGGCGCAATTAAAATTTGCGACAGTTGAAAATTATTTTTTGAATAATTTACTATAGAAAAGGCAATCCCTGGCGTAATTAAAATTTGCGACAGTAGAAAATTATTTTTTGAATAATTTACTATATAAAAGGTAATCCCTGGCGCAATTAAAATTTGCGACAGTTGAAAATTATTTTTTGAATAATTTACTATAGAAAAGGCAATCCCTGGCGCACTTAAAATTTGCGACAGTAGAAAATTATTTTTTGAATAATTTACTATAGAAAAGGCAATCCCTGGCGCACTTAAAATTTGCGACAGTTGAAAATTATTTTTTGAATAATTTACTATAGAAAAGGCAATACCTGGCGCACTTAAAATTTGCGACAGTTGAAAATTATTTTTTGAATAATTTACTATAGAAAAGCCAATCCCTGGCGGATTTGAATTTGCGACAGTTGAAAATTATTTTTTGAATAATTTACTATAGAAAAGGCAATCCCTGGGATATTTAAAATTTGCGACAGTAAAAAATTATTTTTTGAATAATTTACTATAGAAAAGGCAATCCCTGGCGTATTTAAAATTTGCGACAGTTGAAAATTATTTTTTGAATAATTTACTATAGAAAAGGCAATCCCTGGCGCAATTAAAATTTGCGACAGTAGAAAATTATTTTTTGAATAATTTACTATAGAAAAGGCAATCCCTGGCGCCCTTAAAATTTGCGACAGTAGAAAATTATTTTTTGAATAATTTACTATAGAAAGGCAATCCCTGGCGTAATTAAAATTTGCGACAGTAGAAAATTATTTTTTGAAAAGTTTACTATAGAAAAGGCAATCCCTGGCGCAATTAAAATTTGCGACAGTTGAAAATTATTTTTTGAATAATTTACTATAGAAAAGGCAATCCCTGGCGCACTTAAAATTTTCGACAGTAAAAAATTATTTTTTGAATAATTTACTATAGAAAAGGCAGTCCCTGGCGCAATTAAAATTTGCGACAGTAGAAAATTATTTTTTGAATAATTTACTATAGAAAAGGCAATCCCTGGCGCACTTAAAATTTGCGACAGTAGAAAATTATTTTTTGAATAATTTACTATAGAAAAGGCACTCCCTGGCGTAATTAAAATTTGCGACAGTAGAAAATTATTTTTTGAAAAGTTTACTATAGAAACGGCAATCCCTGGCGCAATTAAAATTTGCGACAGTTGAAAATTATTTTTTGAATAATTTACTATAGAAAAGGCAATCCCTGGCGCACTTAAAATTTTCGACAGTAAAAAATTAGTTTTTGAATAATTTACTATAGAAAAGGCAATCCCTGGCGTTTTTAAAATTTGCGACAGTAAAAAATTAATTTTTGAAAAATTTACTCTAGAAAAGGCAATCCCTGGCGCAATTAAAATTTGCGACAGTTGAAAATTATTTTTTGAATAATTTACTATAGAAAAGGCAATCCCTGGCGCACTTAAAATTTGCGACAGTAGAAAATTATTTTTTGAATAATTTACTATAGAATAGGCAATCCCTAGCGCAATTAAAATTTGCGACAGTAAAAAATTATTTTTTGAATAATTTACTATAGAAAAGGCAATCCCTGGCGCAATTAAAATTTGCGACAGTAAAAAATTATTTTTGAATAATTTACTATAGAAGAGGCAATCCCTGGGATATTTAAAATTTGCGACAGTAAGAAATTAATTTGTGAGAAATTTACTATAGAAAAGGCAATCCCTGGCGTAATTAAAATTTGCGAGAGTAAAAAATTATTTTTTGAATAATTTACTATAGAAAAGGCAATCCCTGGCGCAATTAAAATTTGCGACAGTAAAAAATTATTTTTTGAATAATTTACTGTAGAAAAGGCAATCCCTGGGATATTTAAAATTTGCGACAGTAAAAAATTATTTTTTGAATAATTTACTATAGAAAAGGCAATCGCGCACTTAAAATTTGCGACAGTTGAAAATTATTTTTTGAAAAATTTACTGTAGAAAAGGCAATCCCTGGCGCAATTAAAATTTGTGACAGTTGAAAATTATTTTTTGAATAATTTACTATAGAAAAGGCAATCTCTGGCGCAATTAAAATTTGCGACAGTAAAAAATTATTTTTTGAATAATTTACTATAGAAAAGGCAATCCCTGGCGCAATTAAAATTTGCGACAGTAAAAAATTATTTTTTGAATAATTTACTATTGAAAAGGCAATCCCTGGGATATTTAAAATTTGCAACAGTAAGAAATTAATTTGTGAGAAATTTACTATAGAACAGGCAATCCCTGGCGTAATTAAAATTTGCGACAGTTGAAAATTATTTTTTGAATAATTTACTATAGAAAAGGCAATCCCTGGGATATTTAAAATTTGCGACAGTAAAAAATTATTTTTTGAATAATTTACTATAGAAAAGGCAATCCCTGGCGTATTTAAAATTTGCGACAGTTGAAAATTATTTTTTGAATAATTTACTATAGCAATCCCTGGCGCAATTAAAATTTGCGACAGTAAAAAATTATTTTTTGAATAATTTACTATAGAAAAGGCAATCCCTGGCGCAATTAAAATTTGCGACAGTAAAAAATTATTTTTTGAATAATTTACAATAGAAAAGGCAATCCCTGGCGTATTTAAAATTTGCGACAGTTGAAAATTATTTTTTGAATAATTTACTATAGAAAAGGCAATCCCTGGCGCAATTAAAATTTGCGACAGTAGAAAATTATTTTTTGAATAATTTACTATAGAAAAGGCAATCCCTGGCGCCCTTAAAATTTGCGACAGTAGAAAATTATTTTTTGAATAATTTACTATAGAAAAGGCAATCCCTGGCGTAATTAAAATTTGCGACAGTAGAAAATTATTTTTTGAAAAGTTTACTATAGAAAAGGCAATCCCTGGCGCAATTAAAATTTGCGACAGTTGAAAATTATTTTTTGAATAATTTACTATAGAAAAGGCAATCCCTGGCGCACTTAAAATTTTCGACAGTAAAAAATTATTTTTTGAATAATTTACTATAGAAAAGGCAGTCCCTGGCGCAATTAAAATTTGCGACAGTAGAAAATTATTTCTTGAATAATTTACTATAGAAAAGGCAATCCCTGGCGCACTTAAAATTTGCGACAGTAGAAAATTATTTTTGAAAAGTTTACTATAGAAACGGCAATCCCTGGCGCAATTAAAATTTGCGACAGTTGAAAATTATTTTTTGAATAATTTACTATAGAAAAGGCAATCCCTGGCGCACTTAAAATTTTCGACAGTAAAAAATTAGTTTTTGAATAATTTACTATAGAAAAGGCAATCCCTGGCGTATTTAAAATTTGCGACAGTAAAAAATTAATTTTTGAAAAATTTACTCTAGAAAAGGCAATCCCTGTCGCAATTAAAATATGCGACAGTTGAAAATTATTTTTTGAATAATTTACTATAGAAAAGGCAATCCCTGGCGCACTTAAAATTTGCGACAGTAGAAAATTATTTTTTGAATAATTTACTATAGAAAAGGCAATCCCTAGCGCAATTAAAATTTGCGAGAGTAAAAAATTATTTTTTGAATAATTTACTATAGAAAAGGCAATCCCTGGCGCAATTAAAATTTGCGACAGTAAAAAATTATTTTTTGAATAATTTACTATAGAAAAGGCAATCCCTGGGATATTTAAAATTTGCGACAGTAAGAAATTAATTTGTGAGAAATTTACTATAGAAAAGGCAATCCCTGGCGTAATTAAAATTTGCGACAGTAAAAAATTATTTTTTGAATAATTTACTATAGAAAAGGCAATCCCTGGCGCAATTAAAATTTGCGACAGTAAAAAATTATTTTTTGAATAATTTACTGTAGAAAAGGCAATCCCTGGGATATTTAAAATTTGCGACAGTAAAAAATTATTTTTTGAATAATTTACTATAGAAAAGGCAATCCCTGGCGCACTTAAAATTTGCGACAGTTGGAAATTATTTTTTGAAAAATTTACTGTAGAAAAGGCAATCCCTGGCGCAATTAAAATTTGCGACAGTTGAAAATTATTTTTTGAATAATTTACTATAGAAAAGGCAATCCCTGGCGCAATTAAAATTTGCGACAGTAAAAAATTATTTTTTGAATAATTTACTATAGAAAAGGCAATCCCTGGCGCAATTAAAATTTGCGACAGTAAAAAATTATTTTTTGAATAATTTACTATAGAAAAGGCAATCCCTGGCGTAATTAAAATTTGCGACAGTAAAAAATTATTTTTTGAATAATTTACTATAGAAAAGGCAATCCCTGGCGCAATTAAAATTTGCGACAGTAAAAAATTATTTTTTGAATAATTTACTGTAGAATAGGCAATCCCTGGGATATTTAAAATTTGCGACAGTAAAAAATTATTTTTTGAATAATTTACTATAGAAAAGGCAATCCCTGGCGCACTTAAAATTTGCGACAGTTGAAAATTATTTTTTGAAAAATTTACTGTAGAAAAGGCAATCCCTGGCGCAATTAAAATTTGCGACAGTAGAAAATTATTTTTTGAATAATTTACTATTGAAAAGGCAATCCCTGGCGCAATTAAAATTTGCGGCAGTTGAAAAATATTTTTTGAATAATTTACTATAGAAAAGGCAATCCCTGGCGTAATTAAAATTTGCGACAGTAGAAAATTATTTTTTGAATAATTTACTATATAAAAGGTAATCCCTGGCGCAATTAAAATTTGCGACAGTTGAAAATTATTTTTTGAATAATTTACTATAGAAAAGGCAATCCCTGGCGCACTTAAAATTTGCGACAGTAGAAAATTATTTTTTGAATAATTTACTATAGAAAAGGCAATCCGTGGCGCACTTAAAATTTGCGACAGTTGAAAATTATTTTTTGAATAGTTTACTATAGAAAAGGCAATCCCTGGCGCACTTAAAATTTGCGACAGTTGAAAATTATTTTTTGAATAATTTACTATAGAAAAGCCAATCCCTGGCGGATTTGAAATTTGCGACAGTTGAAAATTATTTTTTTGAATAATTTACTTTAGAAAAGGTAATCCCTGGGATATTTAAAATTTGCGACAGTAAAAAATTATTTTTTGAATAATTTACTATAGAAAAGGCAATCCCTGGCGTATTTAAAATTTGCGACAGTTGAAAATTATTTTTTGAATAATTTACTATAGAAAAGGCAATCCCTGGCGCAATTAAAATTTGCGACAGTAAAAAATTATTCTTTGAATAATTTACTATAGAAAAGGCAATCCCTGGCGCAATTAAAATTTGCGACAGTAGAAAATTATTTTTTGAAAAGTTTACTATAGAAAAGGCAATCCCTGGCGCAATTAAAATTTGCGACAGTTGAAAATTATTTTTTGAATAATTTACTATAGAAAAGGCAATCCCTGGCGCACTTAAAATTTTCGACAGTAAAAAATTATTTTTTGAATAATTTACTATAGAAAAGGCAATCCCTGGCGTATTTAAAATTTGCGAAAGTAAAAAATTAATTTTTGAAAAATTTACTACAGAAAAGGCAATCCCTGGCGTAATTAAAATTTGCGACAGTAAAAAATTATTTTTTGAATAATTTACTATAGAAAAGGCAATCCCTGGCGCAATTAAAATTTGCGACAGTAGAAAATTATTTTTTGAATAATTTACTATAGAAAAGGCAATCCCTAGCGCAATTTAAATTTGCGACAGTAAAAAATTATTTTTTGAATAATTTACTATAGAAAAGGCAATCCCTGGCGCAATTAAAATTTGCTTCAGTAAAATATTATTTTTTGAATAATTTACTATAGAAAAGGCAATCCCTGCGATATTTAAAATTTGCGACAGTAAAAAATTATTTTTTGAATAATTTACTATAGAAAAGGTAATCCCTGGCGTATTTAAAATTTGCGACAGTTGAAAATTATTTTTTGAATAATTTACTATAGAAAAGGCAATCCCTGGCGCAATTAAAATTTGCGACAGTAAAAAATTATTTTTTGAAAAATTTACTATAGAAAAGGCAATCCCTGGCGCAATTAAAATGTGCGACAGTAAAAAATTATTTTTTGAATAATTTACTACAGAAAAGGCAATCCCTGGCGTAATTAAAATTTGCGACAGTAAAAAATTATTTTTTGAATAATTTACTATAGAAAAGGCAATCCCTGGCGCAATTAAAATTTGCGACAGTAAAAAATTATTTTTTGAATAATTTACTGTAGAAAAGGCAATCCCTGGGATATTTAAAATTTGCGACAGTAAAAAATTATTTTTTGAATAATTTACTATAGAAAAGGCAATCCCTGGCGCACTTAAAATTTGCGACAGTTGAAAATTATTTTTTGAAAAATTTACTGTAGAAAAGGCAATCCCTGGAGCAATTAAAATTTGCGACAGTTGAAAATTATTTTTTGAATAATTTACTATAGAAAAGGCAATCCCTGGCGCAATTAAAATTAGCGACAGTAAAAAATTATTTTTTGAATAATTTACTATAGGAAAGGCAATCCCTGGCGCAATTAAAATTTGCCACAGTAGAAAATTATTTTTTGAATAATTTACTATAGAAAAGGCAATCCCTGGCGCACTTAATATTTGCGACAGTAGAAAATTATTTTTTGAATAATTTACTATAGAAAAGGCAATCCCTGGCGTAATTAAAATTTGCGACAGTAGAAAATTATTTTTTGAAAAGTTTACTATAGAAAAGGCAATCCCTGGCGCAATAAAAATTTGCGACAGTTGAAAATTATTTTTTGAATAATTTACTATAGAAAAGGCAATCCCTGGCGCAATAAAAATTTGCGACAGTTGAAAATTATTTTTTGAATAATTTACTATAGAAAAGGCAATCCCTGGGATATTTAAAATTTGCGACAGTAAAAAATTATTTTTTGAATAATTTACTATAGAAAAGGCAATCCCTGGCGTATTTAAAATTTGCGACAGTTGAAAATTATTTTTTGAATAATTTACTACAGAAAAGGCAATCCCTGGCGCAATTAAAATTTGCGACAGTAAAAAATTATTCTTTGAATAATTTACTATAGAAAAGGCAATCCCTGGCGCAATTAAAATTTGCGACAGTAGACAATTATTTTTTGAAAAGTTTAATATAGAAAAGGCAATCCCTGGCGCAATTAAAATTCGCGACAGTTGAAAATTATTTTTTGAATAATTTACTATAGAAAAGGCAATCCCTGGCGCACTTAAAATTTTCGACAGTAAAAAATTATTTTTTGAATAATTTACTATAGAAAAGGCAATCCCTGGCGTATTTAAAATTTGCGAAAGTGAAAAATTAATTTTTGAAAAATTTACTGTAGAAAAGGCAATCCCTGGCGCAATTAAAATTTGCGACAGTTGAAAATTATTTTTTGAATAATTTACTATAGAAAAGGCAATCCCTGGCGCACTTAAAATTTGCGACAGTAGAAAATTATTTTTTGAAAAATTTACTATAGAAAAGGCAATCCCTAGCGCAATTAAAATTTGCGACAGTAAAAAATTATTTTTTGAATAATTTACTATAGAAAAGGCAATCCCTGGCGCAATTAAAATTTGCGACAGTAAAAAATTATTTTTTGAATAATTTACTATAGAAAAGGCAATCCCTGCGATATTTAAAATTTGCGACAGTAAGAAATTAATTTGTGAGAAATTTACTATAGAAAAGGCAATCCCTGGCGTAATTAAAATTTGCGATAGTTGAAAATTATTTTTTGAATAATTTACTATAGAAAAGGCAATCCCTGGGATATTTAAAATTTGCGACAGTAAAAAATTATTTTTTGAATAATTTACTATAGAAAAGGTAATCCCTGGCGTATTTAAAATTTGCGACAGTTGAAAATTATTTTTTGAATAATTTACTATAGAAAAGGCAATCCCTGGCGCAATTAAAATTTGCGACAGTAAAAAATTAGTTTTTGAATAATTTACTATAGAAAAGGCAATCCCTGGCGCAATTAAAATGTGCGACAGTAAAAAATTATTTTTTGAATAATTTACTATAGAAAAGGCAATCCCTGGCGTAATTAAAATTTGCGACAGTAAAAAATTATTTTTTGAATAATTTACTATAGAAAAGGCAATCCCTGGCGCAATTAAAATTTGCGACAGTAAAAAACTATTTTTTGAATAATTTACTGTAGAAAAGGCAATCCCTGGGATATTTAAAATTTGCGACAGTAAAAAATTATTTTTTGAATAATTTACTATAGAAAAGGTAATCCCGGGCGTATTTAAAATTTGCGACAGTAAAAAATTAATTTTTGAAAAATTAACTGTAGAAAAGGCAATCCCTGGCGCAATTAAAATTTGCGACAGTTGAAAATTATTTTTTGAATAATTTACTATAGAAAAGGCAATCCCTGGCGTATTTAAAATTTGTGACAGAAAAAAATTAATTTTTGAAAAATTTACTGTAGAAAAGGCAATCCCTGGCGTATTTAAAATTTGCGACAGTTGAAAATTATTTTTTGAAAAATTTACTGTAGAAAAGGCAATGCCTGGAGTATTTAAAATTTGCGACAGTAAAAAATTATTTTTTGAATAATTTACTATAGAAAGGCAATCCCTGGCGCAATTAAAATTTGCGACAGTATAAAATTATTTTTTGAATAATTTACTATATAAAAGGCAATCCCTGGCGCAATTAAAATTTGCGACAGTTGAAAATTATTTTTTGAATAATTTACTATAGAAAAGGCAATCCCTGGCGCAGTTAAAATTTGCGACAGTTGAAAATTATTTTTTGAATAATTTACTATAGAAAAGGCAATCCCTGGCGTATTTAAAATTTGCGACAGTAAAAAATTAATTTTTGAAAAATTTACTGTAGAAAAGGCAATCCCTGGCGCAATTAAAATTTGCGACAATTGAAAATTATTTTTTGAAAAATTTACTGTAGAAAAGGCAATCCCTGGCGTAATTAAAATTTGCGACAGTAGAAAATTAGTTTTTGAATAATTTACTATAGAAAAGGCAATCCCTGGGGCAATTAAAATTTGCGACAGTTGAAAATTATTTTTTGAATAATTTACTATAGAAAAGGCAATCCCTGGCTTATTTAAAATTTGCGACAGTATAAAATAATTTTTTGAATAATTTACTATATAAAAGGCAATCCCTGGCGCAATTAAAAGTTGCGACAGTTGAAAATTATTTTTTGAATAATTTACTATAGAAAAGGCATTCCCTGGCGGATTTTAAATTTGCGACAGTAGAAAATTATTTTTTGAATAATTTACTATAGAAAATGCAATCCCTGGCGCACTTAAAATTTGCGATAGTAAAAAATTATTTTTTGAATAATTTACTATAGAAAAGCAATCCCTGGCGCAATTAAAATTTGCGACAGTAGAAAATTATTTTTTGAATAATTTACTATAGAAAACGCAATCCCTGGCGTAATTAAAATTTGCGACAGTAGAAAATTATTTTTTGAATAATTTACTATAGAAAAGGCAATCCCTGGCGCAATTAAAATTTGCAACAGTTGAAAATTATTTTTTGAATAATTTACTATAGAAAAGGCAATCCCTGGCGCACTTAAAATTTGCGACAGTAGAAAATTATTTTTTGAATAATTTACTATAGAAAAGGCAATCCCTGGCGTATTTAAAATTTGCGACAGTAAAAAATTAATTTTTGAATAATTTACTATATAAAAGGCAATCCCTGGCGTAATTAAAATTTGCGACAGTTGAAAATTATTTTTTGAAAAATTTACTATAGAAAAGGCAATCCCTGGCGCAATTAAAATTTGCGACAGTTGAAAATTATTTTTTGAAAAATTTACTGTAGAAAAGGCAATCCCTGGCGTAACTAAAATTTGCGACAGTAGAAAATTATTTTTTGAATAATTTACTATAGAAAAGGCAATCCCTGGCGCAATTAAAATTTGCGACAGTAAAAAATTATTTTTTGAATAATTTACTATAGAAAAGGCAATCCCTGGCGCACTTAAAATTTGCGACAGTAGAAAATTATTTTTTGAATAATTTACTATAGAAAAGGCAATCCCTGGCGCAATTAAAATTTGCGACAGTAGAAAATTATTTTTTGAAAAGTTTCCTATAGAAAAGGCAATCCCTGGGATATTTAAAATTTGCGACAGTAAAAAATTATTTTTTGAATAATTTACTATAGAAAAGGCAATCCCTGGGATATTTAAAATTTGCGAAAGTAAAAAATTATTTTTTGAATAATTTACTATAGAAAAGGCAATCCCTGGCGCACTTAAAATTTGCGATAGTAAAAAATTATTTTTTGAATAATTTACTATAGAAAAGGCAATCCCTGGCGTAATTAAAATTTGCGACAGTTGAAAATTATTTTTTGAAAAATTTACTATAGAAAAGGCAATCCCTGGCGTAATTAAAACTTGCGATAGTAAAAAATTATTTTTTGAATAATTTACTGTAGAAAAGGCAATCCCTGGCGTAATTAAAATTTGCGACAGTAGAAAATTATTTTTTGAATAATTTACTATAGAAAAGACAATCCCTGGCGCAATTAAAATTTGCGACAGTAAAAAATTATTTTTTGCAAAATTTTCTATAGAAAAGGCAATCCCTAGCGCACTTAAAATTTGCCACAGTAAAAAATTATTTTTTGAAAAATTTACTGTAGAAAAGGCAATCCCTGGCGCAATTAAAATTTGCGACAGTAGAAAATTATTTTTTGAATAATTTACTATAGAAAAGGCAATCCCTGGCGCAATTAAAATTTGCGACAATAGAAAATTATTTTTTGAATAATTTACTATAGAAAAGGCAATCCCTGGCGTAATTAAAATTTGCGACAGTAAAAAATTATTTTTTGCAAAATTTACTATAGTAAAGGCAATCCCTGGCGCACTTAAAATTTGCGACAGTAAAAAATTATTTTTTGAAAAATTTACTGTAGAAAACGAAATCCCTGGCGCAATTAAAATTTGCGACAGTAGAAAATTATTTTTTGAATAATTTACTATAGAAAAGGCAATCCCTGGGGCAATTAAAATTTGCGACAGTTGAAAATTATTTTTTGAATAATTTACTATAGAAAAGGCAATCCCTGGCGTAATTAAAATTTGCGACAGTAAAAAATTATTTTTTGAATAATTTACTATAGAAAAGGCAATCCCTGGCGTAATTAAAACTTGCGATAGTAAAAAATTATTTTTTGAATAATTTACTATAGAAAAGGCAATCCCTGGCGGCGCACTTAAAATTTGCGATAGTAGAAAATTATTTTTTGAATAATTTACTATAGAAAAGGCAATCCCTGGCGCACTTAAAATTTGCGACAGTAGAAAATTATTTTTTGAATAATTTACTATAGAAAAGGCAATCCCTGGCGTAATTAAAATTTGCGACAGTTGAAAATTATTTTTTGAAAAGTTTACTATAGAAAAGGCAATCCCTGGCGCAATTAAAATTTGCGACAGTTGAAAATTATTTTTTGAATAATTTACTATAGAAAAGGCAATCCCTGGCGCACTTAAAATTTTCGACAGAAAAAAATTATTTTTTGAATAATTTACTATAGAAAAGGCAATCCCTGGCGCACTTAAAATTTTCGACAGTAAAAAATTATTTTTTGAATAATTTACTATAGAAAAGGCAATCCCTGGTATATTTAAAATTTGCGACAGTAAAAAATTATTTTTTGAATAATTTACTATAGAAAAGGCAATCCCTGGCGTATTTAAAATTTGCGACAGTTGAAAATTATTTTTTGAATAATTTACTATAGAAAAGGCAATCCCTGGCGCACTTAAAATTTGCGACAGTAGAAAATTATTTTTTGAATAATTTACTATAGAAAAGGCAATCCCTGGCGCACTTAAAATTTGCGACAGTAAAAAATTATTTTTTGAATAATTTACTATAGAAAAGGCAATCCCTGGCGTAATTAAAATTTGCGACAGTAAAAAATTATTTTTTGAATAATTTACTATAGAAAAGGCAATCCCTGGCGCAATTAAAATTTGCGACAGTAAAAAATTATTTTTTGAATAATTTACTGTAGAAAACGCAATCCCTGGGATATTTAAAATTTGCGAGAGTAAAAAATTATTTTTTGAATAATTTACTATAGAAGAGGCAATCCCTGGCGCACTTACAATTTGCGACAGTTGAAAATTATTTTTTGAAAAATTTACTGTAGAAATGGCAATCCCTGGCGCAATTAAAATTTGCGACAGTTGAAAATTATTTTTTGAATAATTTACTATAGAAAAGGCAATCCCTGGCGCAATTAAAATTTGCGACAGTAAAAAATTACTTTTTGAATAATTTACTATAGAAAAGGCAATCCCTGGCGCAATTAAAATTTGCCACAGTAGAAAACTATTTTTTGAATAATTTACTATAGAAAAGGCAATCCCTGGCGCACTTAAAATTTGCGACAGTAGAAAATTATTTTTTGAATAATTTACTATAGAAAAGGCAATCCCTGGCGTAATTAAAATTTGCGACAGTAGAAAATTATTTTTTGAAAAGTTTACTATAAAAAAGGCAATCCATGGCGCAATAAAAATTTGCGACAGTTGAAAATTATTTTTTGAATAATTTACTATAGAAAAGGCAATCCCTGGCGCAATTAAAACTTGCGATAGTAAAAAATTATTTTTTGAATAATTTACTATAGAAAAGGCAATCCCGGGCGTATTTAAAATTTGCGACAGTAAAAAATTAATTTTTGAAAAATTTACTGTAGAAAAGGCAATCCCTGGCGCAATTGAAATTTGCGACAGTTGAAAATTATTTTTTGAATAATTTACTATAGAAAAGGCAATCCCTGGCGTATTTAAAATTTGCGACAGTAAAAAATTAATTTTTGAAAAATTTACTGTAGAAAAGGCAATCCCTGGCGTATTTAAAATTTGCGACAGTTGAAAATTATTTTTTGAAAAATTTACTGTAGAAAAGGCAATCCCTGGCGTATTTAAAATTTGCGACAGTAAAAAATTATTTTTTGAATAATTTACTATAGAAAGGCAATCCCTGGCGCAATTAAAATTTGCGACAGTTGAAAATTATTTTTTGAAAAATTTACTGTAGAAAAGGCAATCCATGGCGTAATTAAAATTTGCGACAGTAGAAAATTATTTTTTGAATAATTTACTATAGAAAAGGCAATCCCTGGCGTATTTAAAATTTGCGACAGTATAAAATTATTTTTTGAATAATTTACTATATAAAAGGCAATCCCTGGCGCAATTAAAAGTTGCGACAGTTGAAAATTATTTTTTGAATAATTTACTATAGAAAAGGCATTCCCTGGCGGATTTGAAATTTGCGACAGTAGAAAATTATTTTTTGAATAATTTAATATAGAAAATGCAATCCCTGGCGCACTTAAAATTTGCGATAGTAAAAAATTATTTTTTGAATAATTTACTATAGAAAAGGCAATCCCTGGCGCAATTAAAATTTGCGACAGTTGAAAATTATTTTTTGAATAATTTACTATAGAAAAGGCAATCCCTGGCGTAATTAAAATTTGCGACAGTAGAAAATTATTTTTTGAATAATTTACTATAGAAAAGGCAATCCCTGGCGCAATTAAAATTTGCGACAGTTGAAAATTATTTTTTGAATAATTTACTATAGAAAAGGCAATCCCTGGCGCACTTAAAATTTTCGACAGTAAAAAATTATTTTTTGAATAATTTACTATAGAAAAGGCAATCCCTGGCGCAATTAAAATTTGCGACAGTTGAAAATTATTTTTTGAATAATTTACTATAGAAAAGGCAATCCCTGGCGTATTTAAAATTTGCGACAGTAAAAAATTAATTTTTGAAAAATTTACTGTAGAAAAGGCAATCCCTGGCGCAATTAAAATTTGCGACAGTTGAAAATTATTTTTTGAATAATTTATATAGAAAAGGCAATCCCTGGCGTATTTAAAATTTGCGACTGTAAAAAATTAATTTTTGAAAAATTTACTGTAGAAAACGCAATCCCTGGCGTATTTAAAATTTGCGACAGTTGAAAATTATTTTTTGAAAAATTTACTGTAGAAAAGGCAATCCCTGGCGTATTTAAAATTTGCGACAGTAAAAAATTATTTTTTGAATAATTTACTATAGAAAGGCAATCCCTGGCGCAATTAAAATTTGCGACAGTATAAAATTATTTTTTGAATAATTTACTATATAAAAGGCAATCCCTGGCGCAATTAAAATTTGCGACAGTTGAAAATTATTTTTTGAATAATTTACTGTAGAAAAGGCAATCCCTGGCGTAATTAAAATTTGCGACAGTAGAAAATTATTTTTTGAATAATTTACTATAGAAAAGGCAATCCCTGGCGTATTTAAAATTTGCGACAGTATAAAATTATTTTTTGAATAATTTACTATATAAAAGGCAATCCCTGGCGCAATTAAAAGTTGCGACAGTTGAAAATTATTTTTTGAATAATTTACTATAGAAAAGGCATTCCCTGGCGGATTTGAAATTTGCGACAGTAGAAAATTATTTTTTGAATAATTTAATATAGAAAATGCAATCCCTGGCGCACTTAAAATTTGCGATAGTAAAAAATTATTTTTTGAATAATTTACTATAGAAAAGGCAATCCCTGGCGCAATTAAAATTTGCGACAGTTGAAAATTATTTTTTGAATAATTTACTATAGAAAAGGCAATCCCTGGCGTAATTAAAATTTGCGACAGTAGAAAATTATTTTTTGAATAATTTACTATAGAAAAGGCAATCCCTGGCGCAATTAAAATTTGCGACAGTTGAAAATTATTTTTTGAATAATTTACTATAGAAAAGGCAATCCCTGGCGCACTTAAAATTTTCGACAGTAAAAAATTATTTTTTGAATAATTTACTATAGAAAAGGCAATCCCTGGCGCAATTAAAATTTGCGACAGTTGAAAATTATTTTTTGAATAATTTACTATAGAAAAGGCAATCCCTGGCGTATTTAAAATTTGCGACAGTAAAAAATTAATTTTTGAAAAATTTACTGTAGAAAAGGCAATCCCTGGCGCAATTAAAATTTGCGACAGTTGAAAATTATTTTTTGAATAATTTACTATAGAAAAGGCAATCCCTGGCGTATTTAAAATTTGCGACAGTAAAAAATTAATTTTTGAAAAATTTACTGTAGAAAACGCAATCCCTGGCGTATTTAAAATTTGCGACAGTTGAAAATTATTTTTTGAAAAATTTACTGTAGAAAAGGCAATCCCTGGCGTATTTAAAATTTGCGACAGTAAAAAATTATTTTTTGAATAATTTACTATAGAAAGGCAATCCCTGGCGCAATTAAAATTTGCGACAGTATAAAATTATTTTTTGAATAATTTACTATATAAAAGGCAATCCCTGGCGCAATTAAAATTTGCGACAGTTGAAAATTATTTTTTGAATAATTTACTATAGAAAAGGTAATCCCTGGCGTATTTAAAATTTGCGACAGTAAAAAATTAATCTTTGAAAAATTTACTGTAGAAAAGGCAATCCCTGGCGTATTTAAAATTTGCGACAGTAAAAAATTAATTTTTGAAAAATTGACTGTAGAAAAGGCAATCCCTGGCGCAATTAAAATTTGCGACAGTTGAAAATTATTTTTTGAAAAATTTACTGTAGAAAAGGCACTCCCTGGCGTAATTAAAATTTGCGACAGTAGAAAATTATTTTTTGAATAATTTACTATAGAAAAGGCAATCCCTGGCGTATTTAAAATTTGCGAAAGTATGAAATTATTTTTTGAATAATTTACTATAAAAAAGGCAATCCCTGGCGCAATTAAAAGTTGCGACAGTTGAAAATTATTTTTTGAATAATTTACTATAGAAAAGGCATTCCCTGGCGGATTTGAAATTTGCGACAGTAGAAAATTATTTTTTGAATAATTTACTATAGAAAATGCAATCCCTGGCGCACTTAAAATTTGCGATAGTAAAAAATTATTTTTTGAATAATTTACTATAGAAAAGGCAATCCCTGGCGCAATTAAAATTTGCGACAGTTGAAAATTATTTTTTGAATAATTTACTATAGAAAAGGCAATCCCTGGCGTAATTAAAATTTGCGACAGTAGAAAATTATTTTTTGAATAATTTACTATAGAAAAGGCTATCCCTGGCGCAATTAAAATTTGCGACAGTTGAAAATTATTTTTTGAATAATTTACTTTAGAAAAGGCAATCCCTGGCGCACTTAAAATTTTCGACAGTAAAAAATTATTTTTTGAATAATTTACTATAGAAAAGGCAATCCCTGGCGCAATTAAAATTTGCGACAGTTGAAAATTATTTTTTGAATAATTTACTATAGAAAAGGCAATCCCTGGCGTATTTAAAATTTGCGACAGTAAAAAATTAATTTTTGAAAAATTTACTGTAGAAAAGGCAATCCCTGGCGCAATTAAAATTTGCGACAGTTGAAAATTATTTTTTGAATAATTTACTAAAGAAAAGGCAATCCCTGGCGCAATTAAAATTTGCGACAGTAAAAAATTATTTTTTGAATAATTTACTATAGAAAAGGCAATCCCTGGCGCACTTAAAATTTGCGACAGTAGAAAATTATTTTTTGAATAATTTACTATAGAAAAGGCAATCCCTGGCGCAATTAAAATTTGCGACAGTAGAAAATTATTTTTTGAAAAGTTTACTATAGAAAGGCAATCCCTGGGATATTTAAAATTTGCGACAGTAAAAAATTATTTTTTGAATAATTTACTATAGAAAAGGCAATCCCTGGGATATTTAAAATTTGCGACAGTAAAAAATTATTTTTTGAATAATTTACTATAGAAAAGGCAATCCCTGGCGCACTTAAAATTTGCGATAGTAAAAAATTATTTTTTGAATAATTTACTATAGAAAAGGCAATCCCTGGCGTAATTAAAATTTGCGACAGTTGAAAATTATTTTTTGGAAAATTTACTATAGAAAAGGCAATCCCTGGCGTAATTAAAACTTGCGATAGTAAAAAATTATTTTTTGAATAATCTACTGTAGAAAAGGCAATCCCTGGCGTAAATAAAATTTGCGACAGTAGAAAATTATTTTTTGAATAATTTACTATAGAAAAGGCAATCCCTGGCGCAACTAAAATTTGCGACAGTAAAAAATTATTTTTTGCAAAATTTACTATAGAAAAGGCAATCCCTGGCGCACTTAAAATTTGCGACAGTAAACAATTATTTTTTGAAAAATTTACTGTAGAAAAGGCAATCCCTGGCGCAATTAAAATTTGCGACAGTAGAAAATTATTTTTTGAATAATTTACTATAGAAAAGGCAATCCCTGGCGCAACTAAAATTTGCGACAGTAGAAAATTATTTTTTGAATAATTTACTATAGAAAAGGCAATCCCTGGCGCACTTAAAATTTGCGACAGTAGAAAATTATTTTTTGAATAATTTACTATAGAAAAGGCAATCCCTGGCGTAATTAAAATTTGCGGCAGGAGAAAACTATTTTTTGAAAAGTTTACTATAGAAAAGGCAATCCCTGGCGCAATTAAAATTTGCGACAGTTGAAAATAATTTTTTGAATAATTTACTATAGAAAAGGCAATCCCTGGCGCACTTAAAATTTTCGACAGTAAAAAATTATTTTTTGAATAATTTACTATAGAAAAGGCAATCCCTGGCGCAATTAAAATTTGCGACAGTTGAAAATTATTTTTTGAATAATTTACTATAGAAAAGGCAAACCCTGGCGTATTTAAAATTTGCGACAGTAAAAAATTAATTTTTGAAAAATTTACTGTAGAAAAGGCAATCCCTGGCGCAATTAAAATTTGCGACAGTTGAAAATTATTTTTTGAAAAATTTACTATAGAAAAGGCAATCCCTGGGGCAATTAAAATTTGCGACAGTTGAAAATTATTTTTTGAATAATTTACTATAGAAAAGGCAATCCCTGGCGTAATTAAAATTTTCGACAGTAAAAAATTATTTTTTGAATAATTTACTGTAGAAAAGGCAATCCCTGGCGCAATTAAAATATGCGACAGTAGAAATTTATTTTTTGTTTAATTTACTATAGAAAAGGTAATCCCTGGCGCAATTAAAATTTGCGACAGTAGAAAATTATTTTTTGAATAATTTACTATAGAAAAGGCAATCCCTGGGGCAATTAAAATTTGCGACAGTTGAAAATTATTTTTTGAATAATTTACTGTAGAAAAGGCAATCCCTGGCGCAATTAAAATTTGCGACAGTTGAAAATTATTTTTTGAAAAATTTACTATAGAAAAGGCAATCCCTGGCGCAATTAAAATTTGCGACAGTTGAAAATTATTTTTTGAATAATTTACTATAGAAAAGGCAATCCCTGGCGCAATTAAAATTTGCGACAGTTGAAAATTATTTTTTGAATAATTTACTATAGAAAAGGCAATCCCTGGCGTATTTAAAATTTGCGACAGTTAAAAAATTAATTTTTGAAAAATTTACTGTAGAAAAGGCAATCCCTGGCGCAATTAAAATTTGCGACAGTAGAAAATTATTTTTTGAATAATTTACTATAGAAAAGGCAATCCCTGGCGCAATCAAAATTTGCGACTGTAAAAAATTATTTTTTGCAAAATTTACTATAGAAAAGGCAATCCCTGGCGCACTTAAAATTTGCGACAGTAAAAAATTATTTTTTGAAAAATTTA
The DNA here is from genome assembly GCA_963930735.1 of Dioctria linearis. NCBI lineage: Eukaryota > Metazoa > Arthropoda > Insecta > Diptera > Asilidae > Dioctria > Dioctria linearis. Next base: position 82,241 of record CAWVNZ010001237.1, read on the forward strand.
CTGTAGAAAAGGCAATCCTTGGCGCAATTAAAATTTGCGACAGTAGAAAATTATTTTTTGAATAATTTACTATAGAAAAGGCAATCCCTGGCGCAATTAAAATTTGCGACAGTAGAAAATTATTTTTTGAATAATTTACTATAGAAAAGGCAATCCCTGGAGTAATTAAAATTTGCGACAGTAGAAAATTATTTTTTGAAAAGTTTACTATAGAAAAGGCAATCCCTAGCGCAATTAAAATTTGCGACAGTTGAAAATTATTTTTTGAATAATTTACTATAGAAAAGGCAATCCCAGGCGCACTTAAAATTTTCGACAGTAAAAAATTATTTTTTGAATAATTTACTATAGAAAAGGCAATCCCTGGCGCAATTAAAATTTGCGACAGTAAAAAATTATTTTTTGCAAAATTTACTATAGAAAAGGCAATCCCTGGCGCACTTAAAATTTGCGACAGTAAAAAATTATTTTTTGAAAAATTTACTGTAGAAAAGGCAATCCCTGGCGCAATTAAAATTTGCGACAGTAGAAAATTATTTTTTGAATAATTTACTATAGAAAAGGCAATCCCTGGCGCACTTAAAATTTGCGACAGTAGAAAATTATTTTTTGAATAATTTACTATAGAAAAGGCAATCCCTGGCGCACTTAAAATTTGCGACAGTAGAAAATTATTTTTTGAATAATTTACTATAGAAAAGGCAATCCCTGGCGTAATTAAAATTTGCGACAGTAGAAAATTAATTTTTGAAAAATTTACTGTAGAAAAGGAAATCCCTGGCGTAATTAAAATTTGCGACAGTAGAAAATTATTTTTTGAATAATCTACTATAGAAATGGCAATCCCTGGCGTAATTAAAATTTGCGACAGTTGAAAATTATTTTTTGAATAATTTACTATAGAAATGGCAATCCCTGGCGCAATTAAAATTTGCGACAGTAGAAAATTATTTTTTGAATAATTTACTGTAGAAAAGGCAATCCTTGGCGCAATTAAAATTTGCGACAGTTGAAAATTATTTTTTGAATAATTTACTATAGAAAAGGCAATCCCTGGCGTATTTAAAATTTGCGACAGTAAAAAATTAATTTTTGAAAAATTTACTGTAGAATAGGCAAACCCTGGCGCAATTAAAATTTGCGACAGTATAAAATTATTTTTTGAATAATTTACAATAGAAAAGGCAATCCCTGGCGCAATTAAAATTTGCGACAGTAGAAAATTATTTTTAGAATAATTTACTATAGAAAAGGCAATCCCTGGCGTAATTAAAATTTGCGACAGTTGAAAATTATTTTTTGAATAATTTACTATAGAAAAGGCAATCCCTGGGATATTTAAAATTTGCGACAGTAAGAAATTAATTTGTGAGAAATTTACTATAGAAAAGGCAATCCCTGGCGCAATTAAAATTTGCGAGAGTAGAAAATTATTTTTTGAATAATTTACTATAGAAAAGGCAATCCCTGGCGTAATTAAAATTTGCGACAGTAAAAAATTATTTTTTGCAAAATTTACTATAGAAAAGGCAATCCCTGGCGTATTTAAAATTTGCGACAGTAAAAAATTATTTTTTGAATAATTTACTATAGAAAAGGCAATCCCTGGCGTAATTAAAATTTGCGACAGTAAAAAATTATTTTTTGAATAAATTACTATAGAAAAGGCAATCCCTGGCTTAATTAAAATTTGCGACAGTATAAAATTATTTTTTGAATAATTTACTATAGAAAAGGCAATCCCTGGCGCAATTAAAATTTGCGACAGTAGAAAATTATTTTTTGAATAATTTACTGTAGAAAAGGCAATCCCTGGCGTAATTAAAATTTGCGACAGTAGAAAATTATTTTTTGAATAATTTACTATAGAAAAGGCAATCCCTGGCGCAATTAAAATTTGCGACAGTAGAAAATTATTTTTTGAATAATTTACTGTAGAAAAGGCAATCCCTGGCGCAATTAAAATTTGCGACAGTAAAAAATTATTTTTTGCAAAATTTACTATAGAAAAGGCAATCCCTGGCGCACTTAAAATTTGCGACAGTAAAAAATTATTTTTTGAAAATTTACT
>CAWVNZ010001238.1:0-48704 GCA_963930735.1 Dioctria linearis
AACCCAAGGGTTAATCCCGGATAAGCTGAAATCTTGTAACTTGTGGTTTTATGGGCCTGTATTTTTACATGGCAGTGAATCTTCATGGCCACAACCATATTCAAGGAATATTGAGTGTGATTTAGAAAAGAAGCAAACTGCACTGCCCATAACCACAACGCAGGATTCCAGACACTTCATTCTCAAGATAAATCATCATAACTCGTTCAAGAAACTAAACCGCATCACAGCAGACATCTTACGCTTCATATTGAGACACAGAAGCAAAAAGATAAACACAATTAATCCACAACCACTCCTGGTTGTAGTAATTGTTATGGTAATGCAGGAAGAGTATTTTAACAGGGAGACTATTCAACTAAGGCAATTTAAACATCTAGCCAAAGGTAACCCATTAATTAGTATGGTACTTTTTAGATGAAAGGGATATCATACGCGTGGGAGGACGTCTGCAAGCGGCCGACGTATCCTATGCGGCAAAGCACCCAATGCTACTACCGTATTCCCATCAGTTTACTAATCTTCTGATTCTCAAAATTCACGTTGAAAATCTTCACGTTGGTCCACAGACTCTCCCAGCAATCACGAGACAACAATGTTGGCCAGTAAAGGGCAAAACGATTGCAAGATTTATAGTTCAAAATTGTGTACGCTGTGCAAGAGCAAAACTAAGAATGATGTCACAGGTAATGGACAATTTGCCTCCTCATCGAGTGCAACCTGCACGGCCATTCACAAATGCTGGTGTGGACTTTTGTGGGCCAGTGTGGACACATTACAAGGTTAGAGGAAAACGCCCACAGAAATCCTACATTGCGCTATTCTGTTGCTTTGCCACCAAGGCAGTTCATCTGGAAGTGGTGAGTGATTTAACAGCACCAGCATTTCTCGGGGCTCTTAAGCGATTCGTGACAAGGAGAGGCCAATGTCGGAACCTATATTACGACAACGCAACGAATTTCATTGGCGCCAAAAATGAACTAGAAGAGCTGAAGGAAACCATATATTCCGACAAGGCAAAGACTAAAATAGCTGCAGTTTGTGAGCCCAAGGGCACAGACTTTCATTTTATTCGGCCAGGTGCCCCTCATTTTGGTGATCTCTGGGAGGCTGCCGTCAAATCAGCTAAGCACCTACTTAAAAGGACAGTCGGAAATGCATCCTTGACTTACGAGGAGCTGGAAACCGTTGTTGTCGAAATCGAAGCAATTTTGAATTCGAGGCCAATAACATCCCTCTCATCCCAATGATCTATGAGCACTAACCACTGGACACTTCTTAATAGGGGAACCACCAGCACGATTGATCAAAACTCAGAACTAGTAAAGGCCAATCTTCCAACCAGATGGAAATTGGTCGCCCACCTGAAAAAACGAATTTTGGAAGCGGTGGTCCAGAGAGTACCTGAATGAACTAAAACAGCGCACTAAATAGAAGACATTAAGCCAAAATATCGAAACAGTAACGTTGGTCATCATTAAGGAGGACAACCTGCCCCCACTTAAATGGCCACTAGGAACAATAACTAGCGTCATTAAAGGGGACGACGGCTTCGCTCGAGTGGCTGATGTCCGAGTAGCAAACAATATCTTGCGTCGACCTATACATAGGCTGGCACCACTTCCCATATTGAATGAGGAAATACCTTTGGCGGAGGAATCAGAACCAAGGAAAACTAGCACCAGCATTAAAATAGATTCAACCGCCTCAAGCTCGGCATCAACGCAGCAAGACAAGCCTAGTTCAATGCCGACCAATAAATTCCAAAATAGAAGGCACGATATTCAGCAGGGTCCGCAATCAGCATATTACTAATGGTTTGTTTGTGCCTACCATCAGTATCGCTTAACCTGTTGAAATAACGCCATTTAAAAATCAGCCAGGGCTCCACTTTAAATCTTTGGCACCGCGAGCGTGATTTTCTATTATAATATGACACCCTATTGGAGAGAGTTCGAAAATTTACTGAATGGAAGTCGGGTCTTGCACGACCTCTGTAAATCAATCACACGAGAGAGATCATGCAGAACTATAGTCACACAACGAGAGCATCTAAAGGCTGAGCTGGCTAATAATAACGAGCTGTTAAGGCCACAAGTCGATGGCGAACCAGGCCGAACTAGAAGAGGAGCCGTAAATTTTGTCGGAAACATCGCCAATGCATTGTTTGGAGTATTAGATGCCGATTACGCTGAGAAGAATGTCTCAGACGATTGAGGATGTGAAGTCAAATGAAAATCACCTTCTCAATATGATAAAAAACCAAACAACAATTATCGATACGACTGTGAACATCATTAGAAGAAACCACGAACAGTGGACCAGCCAGTATACAGAAATAGAATCAGAATTAGCACAACTTGCCAACTTCACTCAATTTACTTCAAAGGAACTTCAGCAAGAAAGATTAACCCTTCTATTTACATCGCTGTCCATACAGACAATTTTAGTAGGCTCAAATATACAGATTGCAGTTCGCCATCATAGATATGCTAAATGACACTCACAATGGACGAGTTAGTCCCCAATTGATCTCACCGAACCAACTAAGACAAGAATTGTTTACCATCAGAACCCACTTAACACAATCTTTAAGACTGCCAGTGAGACCAGATTATGTTCGCGGCTTATACAACCTACTGAAGGCAGCAGCACGAGTCACAGCAAGACACGTAATCTTTAAGCTCAGTCTACCATTACTGTCACCTGAAGATTTTGAACACTTTCGGATAATACCGATATCAGTACTCATCAATTGTACCTTCATTAAAATTACGCCATCATATAAGTTTTTTAATCATCCACTTACATCGGGACCAATATTTCCCTCTCACCGAACAAGAGGTATAAATCATGCATCTCCATCAATGAAGGTCATCACTTATGTAAGCAGACTCATCCAATTTACAATCGGGGGTCAAGTAAAAGCTCCTGTGAGGTCAATTTGATAAACGGATTATCACCAGCGTCATCATGCCGCATCGTTGACATCGGAGATGAGTCCCAGTGGATCCAGCTAAACAATCCAAACCAATGGAAAGGGTTTTAATAGAAGTCGTTTGTGGCACCAATGTTACAACAAGAACAATGGAAGGACTGGGCATTATGAAGCTACAGGAGGATTGCATGATAAAACAGAACGAAGTCGCGGTTCAGGGGCACAATATATACCCTAGTGTCAATAGGATGTCCTACACTCCCATAAGCAATATTACAGACATCGTGAAACAAGAGGAGATAGAGGCTGTAATAAACAAAGTATCACCCTACAACGCTCAGTTTCGCGAGCTGCAGGATTTTAAACAACGCCTCGATACATAAATCGCCAACAGTAAGCTACCCACTAGACTCCAGGTGCACGATGTTCACCAGTATGCCGTAGGATACATAGCGGTGTTACTAGCAGGCACTATCGCTGTATGCTTCATATGTAAGTCTAAGGCTAATAGCTGGAATTGGTGCCGAAAAACGGACGAATACTCAAAACCAAAACCTCATCCAAGACGGATCATTGCAGACCCTCCACAGCCAACCCCCTATCCAAGGAGAAGTTCGGCCGGAGATTTTGCAATAACCATCGAGAATCAATCACAGTTGAACTACAGTCCAACGCGGGGAGGATGTTCAAGTTTGCAAGAAATAATTTTCCCACAATTAACTAAATGTACCCACGAATTCCACTGATAAAAAGTGCAATCTTATATGCAGGTTGTGCACAGATTTTGCCTAATATGCAGTTGAGCATAGAATTATCGCGACAATTTCAATGGTAAAGAATGATAAATTGGATATGCAGCTTGTGTAACCGAGAGCAAGCAATAAGAAAATTTGTCGGTACTCTGAACGACGGTGGAATTCGTGGGTACGATAAGAACTTACTCGTACATAATGTACAAAAATTAGCTAGTAAGCAGTTTTAATGTATAAATTTAGTTCAAATATTCAATAAAGTCTCAGCTGATCAAGAGAAGTTTTTAAAGCCACTACGAAGTTCTGTTTTTCTGTTTTGCCCCTATCCAAGGTAAGGCAACTAGAATCAATCAACAATTAACTGTTTAAAAGTCTTGGTACAAGCACCAACGACTCTCACAACAAAGTCAAGGTCCAAGTGCCTTTGACTCCAACAAAAGAAAATCGACAAAGGCAAAAGAGCCTTTAACAGAGAACTTTTCTGAAATTATCAAATTTAATTATTAGACATTCGATAACGGTATATTATAGGCCTGGTCAACACGTGTAAATTTTCACTGATCTTCCAGTAATTAGATTTATTCGAACAATTTTCAATACTTAAGAGTGAATTTATTTCTTTTTTTTCAATTTCTGTGCAAAATGTCTGAAGAAAATAAAAAAGCTCTCATTCAAAAGCGGGGACGAGTAAAGGGTACCGTAATCTTGAAGAAGCATGGAGGGAGTTTTGTAGTATTGAAGACAGTCTTTTACTATATAATGGGCAGGCTTCAGAAATGAAAGAATACGGGAACAAATACCTTGACGCAAAGGCTAGTTTTATTCGTGCATCAACACCACAAGTAGGACAACCTAGGCAAATTAACCAATCAGAGCAACAAGATCTCAGTTCGACATTGAATCAAGTTTTATTGCAGAAGCAATCAATTCTCCACAATCTTGATCGTTCTCAAGTTCAACCCAGCACTGCACGACTTCCTAAATTAAATATAACTCCATTTTCGGGTGACTATAGAGAATGGTCATCCTTTAAAGATTTGTTTCAGGCCTCAATCGATTCAAATGGATTGTTGAGCGGATCTCACAAATTCCACTATTTGAAAGGGTTGCGCTAAAAGGTGGTCCAGCAACTTTAATTCGACACCTACCAGTAAACGATGCAAGTTATTCGGAGGCCTGGGATAAACTTAAGTTACGTTATGATGAACCATCACACATAGCAACTTCATTCATAAACTCATTCATAGATCAGCAGTCGGTAAATAATCCTACCCCGAAAGCGCTGCGTAGTCTATCTGACGCGTGAGATGAAGCAATACGAGAACTAAGAGCCTTGGGACAAGACCCAGAATACAGAGACCCATGGCTCATCTACATAATTCTAACAAAACTTGATTTTGATACTAGAGAGGCCTGGGCACAAGAATCAACCAATGGAGTATTCCATACTGTCCAAGCATTGCTTAGTTTTCTAAACAAAAGGTGTGATGCACTAGAAGCAGCAAATATTAGTCTGAAGAAGTCCTTCAAGCCAGTCAAAGCATTACATAGTGCTATTTCTCAGAAACAGTTAACATGTCCCAAATGTCAAGCAGATCACCAAATATATCAATGCCCGGACTATAAATCTAGTTCATTAGATGAGCGACGCTCACTTGTTAAATCAAATTCACTTTGTTTCCGATGCCTCGGCCCAAATCACTCAATAAAAACCAGTCACTCGAAAATGATTTGCTATCAATGTAAGGGAAATCATCATCGTTTATTGCATGCATCTAACAATCCTGGAGTAATAACGCACTGGTAACCCACTCGCCTGCTGTCAATCCGAGATCTTCATCTTCAATCAACCATACATCTCAAACTTCATTCAACCATTCACGTTCATCTTCAATCAACCATACAACTGCAAGCAACACATCATCAGCTACCAATGGTAATCTGGCCTTACAGTGCACCTCAAATGTTGGGTCACAGTTATCTACCCTCAACACATATGCCGATAAAGTTACCTCTTGCAACGACAAGAGAACCACCACTACATTTCCGGTCACATTATTGTCTACATCATTGTATCACGTAAGAGATGTTAGAGGAAAGCTTCTGCCCTGACGCTTACTGTTGGATTCAGGATCTCAGATCTCTCATTTCTCAATCTTTCGCAATAAGGCTTTTTTTAAAAAGAGAAAACGCTAGAATGTCCATTAGTGGACTGGCAGCTACAGGTGTTGGAGTTACAAAGGGGAAGTTTCATTTTGACATTTGGGCTCGTTGGTCAACCTCACCTAATGTAAAGGTTGTCGCATTTATTATAGAACAACTGTCCACTTATCGCCCCTCGACCTCAACACTTACAGACAGAAACAATTATATTCATGACATTAAACTAGCCGATCCGAATTTCAACCAAACCTCTCAAATTGACCTAATCCTAGGGGCAGACAAATTCTTCGAAATATTCAGAGCTGGATATTGTACGACGACAAGGGCAACCTAGTGGCTCACGACACCATGTTTGGGTGGGTACTAACAGGTGGATTTTCATAGGAACACCCCCACCTCTTAGCATGAATCCAATAGTTTTCGAAAATCTCGATCGAACGCTACAAAACTTTTGGAAGATTGAAGATATGGTTTCCGAACCTCCCAAATTAACTGACGAAGAAATGCAAGCCGAAAATCACTTTACATCAACCGCTTCACGGGATAAAACTGAGCGCTATATAGTTTCATTGCTCTTTAGAACCAATAGAGAAGAATTTGGCAATTCAATAGGAAATGCAAATACTCGGCTTCACTCGCGAAGTATATTATCAGAATCTTCCAGGGTATTTGATCCTTTGGGCTGGCTCGCCCCGCTCCTGGTCTCAATCAAAATCATGTTTCAGCAACTATGGCTACTTAAATATGAGTGGGATGAAATTCTGCCTGCAGCAATAAGTAAAACCTGGAAGAAAATTATATCTTATTTGCAGATAATCGCTCAACTAAGTATTCCTCGACAAATTTGGGTATCAAAGAAGTCTTTCCAATTTCATGGTTTGTTTAAAGAGCGACAAATTCCTTTATTGGCCGCTTTTCTTACTTTGGTACAGAACCAATGCAATTATAAGTAGTGTGTGCCCAAGTACAAAACAAGTGCAGGGTTGGAGATGTGTGTCCAAGTACAAAACAAGTACACAATGTTAAATGTGAAGTGCTTAAGGGTAAACTATGCTCTGAACGTAGACGATAAACGAAACCAAAACGACCTTTTTCATTCGAAAATTATAACTGCCTTTATTCTAAGTAGAATCTCAAATTTATAATAAAAATATGATTAACATGCAAATTAATTCTTGCTCACTTGTTACATTAATATTAAGGCAAAAATGCAATTCAGCATAAAGTGCGCTGAACTCTTTTCAAGCGTCGCTTTCTCGAGCAATGCATGTAATATGATTCTCAAGAATTGCGGTCATGAACTTGAGTTCTTTACACTTTACCTGTGACAATTTTGATGATAATTGATTTTCTTTTGATTTTAATTTAATTGTATGATTTTATACATATAAGTAATTTGATTGCTTGCAAATCTATTCTTCGGCATTAACATCCTCCCCCGCGTTGAACAGTGTTCAACTGGCTTCATCTTCAACATTGATCACAAATTGTGAGGTCTGCAATGTCCGTGGCATCGGAACTGGTATGCTTGAGTTAGATTTTGCACCCGTTTTCCATTTGGTGTAGATTAGAAGGGCTGTTACGACTAATCCTACTGCAAGAGAAAAGTAGCCTACCGTGAATTGGTGGATGTCATTTGAATGTATCTGGTTTGGTAATATCTCTTCATTCCTGATTTCTTGGAGACTTCTCTGTAACTCTTGGAATTTCTTCGCATGGTCGATAGCTTGCGATTTGAGCAGATGTATCAGTGGAAAGTGTTCCGGCTTCACAAAGTCCGTGAGGTTATCTGTTGGTGTGAATGATACTCTCATGGACTGTGGATAAACATTATGAGCTCGTACTGTTAGGAATTCTTGTTTTATTTCGCAATCTCTTTGCATTTTCAAAATCCCGACCCTTCTACTGATTTCTGAACCATAGTAGTTCCACAAACGATATTTATAGTGGTGGGTTTTCTTACGGAGTATATCCACTGATTGGGATTATATAGTTGAATGCACTTGGGTAATTTTTCTGCATTTGTGATCTCGCAACTTTCTGCAAGAGGTGAGCGAGATATAAGATTGAACTCACTAGTGCTGATGTTTGCTCCTCTTCGATAAAGTGGATGTCTTTGCTTACAGATGTGGTCAGTTTCATCTATGGTCATACATGTTCTGAATTCTTGCTCGTTGAGTGGATAATATTGGTCTCTGTGAAGATTTGTAACTAAGAACTCAGCTGATGGTCTTATGGCCATAAATGTATTGTTGACCCGTACTGGGACCGGAATGATATGGAATAATTCGAACTCCTCGAAGGCAAATAGCGGTAATCTTATTCGAAAAATTACATATTTGGTTGTTGCGCGATCCTCCACCTTCATTAGATTATAGAGGTGCAAGATGTTATTTTGTTTGGAGGGTATGCGGAAGTTGGATGGCAAGTTATCCGTGATTATCATCAACTCTTTATTTAATTGACTTGGAGTTAGTAGTTGTGGGTTGAATTTTCCATGATGGGTGTCTATCAGAACCTCTAAGATTGACTCTTGTGTGCGTGATATTAATGTTGCTTCAATTGCCAATGTTGAAAATAGTTGTGCCAAATTCTGTTGTTGCAAGACGTCAGTGAAGTTGTTGATTTCATCCACTATTTCATTGAATTGCTTGTTAACTTCTCTAAGTTGATTGTAAAATGCCTCCTCGTCATGTTTTAATACATTTATAGTGGAGTCTACTATGGTGGTTTGATTTTAGATCAACTCAAGCAGATGAGCTTCATTTCCCTTTATGTTGTCAATTGTTGATGATAGTTTTTCTGCATAGTCGGAGAGAGTTGTACCTTGAGTCGCATCAATTGTTTCAGTAAACTATTACACCGAGACTTGTCAGTCAGTAAATTGCATATCTTCTCTAGTTGGTAAATGCTCCTATTAATAGCTGTAAATTCCTTCCGATAATTTTCTAAGTCGTAATAAACAACTAGGTTCCATTCGTTGGAGGTGAGATGAACAGACCCTAGGCTCTCAAAGTGTATGCCAGGTTGTGAATCAAAGGGAGTGAGTTCCATCAAAGGCGCTCCGAGCACTGGCATGATTATGCACGTAAAAAGCATCAGGCTTAAGCCTGGACGTGAGGAGATCCTTGTCCGTTTAGGTTTTGGCTCGGATTCAGTAGTCTCCTGGTCCTCAGTTATGTTGTTGCTGTGCGTAATCGAGCTCTCCTCGTCGATGTTCATGGGTAGCGGAGCTAATTTATGAACCGGTCTTCTGAAAATGCCTGAGACCGTTTTAACGTCAGCAAAACGTACTAAACCATCGTCGCCCTTTACTGCATTTGTTATTCTTCCAAGTTGCCATTTTAAAGGAGGTAAATTGTCTTCCTTGATTAAAACCATCATCCCTGGGTGAGCATTCCTTCCCTGTTGTTTCCACTTGTGGCTATGTTGCAGCTCACTTAAATATTCGTTTGACCAGCGACGCCAAAGCTCTTGTCTAATGCGAGCTACCAGTTTCCACCGCTTTATAAGGCTGATGGGTTGAGGACTTGACTGGGGGTCGACAATTGCTGTAAGTGGCTCACTAATTAGGAAATGGCCTGGAGTTAGAGCCGCAAGATCATTTGGATCTGATGATAATGGCGTAATTGGCCTTGAGTTTAAGATTGCTTAGATTTCGGCTGTGACCGTTGATAGTTCTTCATATGTCAAGGAGGCAGACGCTACGGATTTTTTTAGCAAGGATTTGGCTGACTTCACTGCTGCCTCTCACAATCCACCAAAATGAGGGGCACGTGGAGGTATGAACTTGAAGTTAATTCCCTTTGATTGGCATAATTCGATGATCTTCCTTTGGCCTCTTCGTTGTATATCGCATCCTGCAGTTCCTTCAATTGGTTGTTTGCACCAACAAAATTTGTTGCGTTATCACAGCTCAAATCTTGACAGTGTCCGCGTCTAGCAATAAATCGTTTGAGGGAACCAAGGAAACTTTCAGTGGAGAGCGCTGACTATTTCGAGATTTAGTGCCTTGGTTGCAAAACAGCAGAATACTGCTATGTATGACTTTTGAGGATGTTTTCCTCTTATTTTATAATGCGTATAAATGGGTCCGCAAAAGTCAACCCCTGAGTTTATGAAGGGCCTTGCAGGTTGTACTCTTGTTGGTGGCAGATTTTCCATGAACTGGGTCATCAGCTTTGGCTTGGCCTTGATGCAGCGAGTACACTGTTGCTCTATTGATCTGGCAATTGTCTATCCCTTTATGGGCCAAAGCCTTTGCCTTGTTGTTGCGAGAAGCGCCTGATGTCCAATGTGGAGATTGCTGAGATGAATGTCTGTCATCAGGAGCTTCGATAATTGATGCTCATATAGTAGAAGTGCAGGATGTTTTGCTTCATACGATATATATGCGTTTTCTAATCTACCGCCAACTCTAATGATATCTCTTTCATCAAGAAAGGGTGCAAGACTACTTAAAGAGCTAGTGACATCAACACGCTTAGTTGTCTGCAACTGATGTAAGTGTCTCTTGAAGCCATCTTGCTGGATTTGGGATAAAATTAACAATAAGGCTTCATTTAATTCTTCAGTAGTCAAGATACTAGCCTTAGTCCCTTCACGCCGTTTCATTAAACGTGTAAATTTCACAACGTATGCGACTATTCTCTGCAACCGTTTAAATGAGTTGTTGTGCTTTATGTCCATAATCCATGACAGTTGTAGTGCAGATGTAGTTAGAGCTACTTTAGGTTTCCTTTTCTCTAAATCTGTAGGCTGTTTGCACCAGCTTTCAAGCCAGATTGTTTCCGTGCCATGTAGAAACATAGGACCGTAAAACCAGAGGTTACACTGAGCTAATCTGTCTGCAGGAATTCCTCTCGAAACTATGTCTGCTGGATTTGCCTTAGAAGGGACATGACGCCACTGATCTGCATTCGCTAACCGTTGAATAGTCGCAACACGGTTGGCAACGAAATTGTGATATGATGATGATTCTGAATTGATCCAGGCCAGCACGATTTCAGAATCTGTCCAAAAATAACATCTTATGTTGGGTTGCGGCGCAGAGCTCTAAGCGAGGAAGAGTTGTTGTCTTATTTGGAGCAACCTATGATTTTGCGCACAGCAGTCTCACAGTTATGGTATCATCTTGATGTATTGCTGTGATATATATTGCTGCTCCGTAAGCTGCTTCCGGGGCATCTGAGAATGCATGAATTTGAAATATCTTGATAGTTTTGCCTGATGCAATGTGTCGTGGAATTTTTATATCACTGAGTGCTTTCAATCCTTCCCGAAATTTAAGCCAGCTAGTATGCATTTCCATGGGTAATGCTGCCTCCCAGTCAAGTTTCAAGGTCCAGATTTTCTTGATAAACAGTTCTGCAGTTATAATCACAGTACTCATGAATCCAAGAGGATCAAAGATGTGTGCGATATCGGATAGTATAGTTCTTTTCGTGTCTCTCTTCGTTTCTTTCCATGATGTTTTGATAGAAAACATGTCGGATTTGGGTAGCCAAGTCAGTCCCAATGTTTTTATGAATCCTTCCAGGGTGTCGTTGAGATCTAGTTCTAGCTCGATGTCTTCTTGAGGCACATTTTCAAGCAACTCGGGGTGATTGGAACACCATTTGCGTAGATTGAACGCAGCTGATTGAAGGATATGCTTTAATTGTTGTTGGATCTCGATAGCTACAATTAGCTGGTTGGATCCAGTCATGACATCATCGACATAGAAATCTCTTTTTAACACTTGAGATCCTAGAGAATTAGTTAGGGCCATTTCGTTAGCTAGATGCTCTAAGCATTTCGTTGCCAGAAATGGTGCTGTTGTTAGTCCATACGTGACCGTACTGAGCTTGTAGTGTTTGATTGGCTGACCTTAATTTTTCCTCCACAAGATTAGTTGATATTTTTGATCCTCTTCAGCTAGCAGGACTTGTCTACTGCTGTGAATACAAACTTCGGAAATCTGAATCGAATCAGGATGGAAAATAGCTAATCTTGAATTGTTGGTCCCTTCCAGAGCACTTGGTTTAGGGACACGTTGGATGATGTTTGAGCTGAGCCATCAAATACTACACGAAGTTTTGTAGTGCTGCTATCCAATTTAGTAACACAGTGATGTAGGAGGAAGTAATGTGGACTACCGATCTCAGTTGGATTTACTTCCTTCATATGGCCTAAAGCTTCATATTCACGCATGAACTGCACATATTGTTCTTTTATTTCTGGGTGCCTGCTGAATTTTCTTTCTAGAGAAAGGAGCCTGTTGCGAGCGATGGTCTCTCAGTTTCCCAATGCCTTGGGATCGTTTAAAAACGGTAGCTTGACTATGAATCTTCCTTCATTGTTTCTTGTAATGTGTTGATAGAAATGGTTAACACATTTTTGTTCTGCTGTAGTGAAATTTTCGCTTTCATCAGATGATTCAATCTCTTCCAATTTCCAAAATCGCTCTAACTGGTCTTCTAAGCGAGGAAGAGTTGTTGTCTTATTTGGAGCAACCTATGATTATGCGCACAGCAGTCTCACAGTTATGGTATCATCTTGATGTATTGCTGTGATATATATTGCTGCTCCGTAAGCTGCTTCCGGGGCATCTGAGAATGCATGAATTTGAAATATCTTGATAGTTTTGCCTGATGCAATGTGTCGTGGAATTTTTATATCACTGAGTGCTTTCAATCCTTCCCGAAATTTAAGCCAGCTAGTATGCATTTCCATGGGTAATGCTGCCTCCCAGTCAAGTTTCAAGGTCCAGATTTTCTTGATAAACAGTTCTGCAGTTATAATCACAGTACTCATGAATCCAAGAGGATCAAAGATGTGTGCGATATCGGATAGTATAGTTCTTTTCGTGTCTCTCTTCGTTTCTTTCCATGATGTTTTGATAGAAAACATGTCGGATTTGGGTAGCCAAGTCAGTCCCAATGTTTTTATGAATCCTTCCAGGGTGTCGTTGTGATCTAGTTCTAGCTCGATGTCTTCTTGAGGCACATTTTCAAGCAACTCGGGGTGATTGGAACACCATTTGCGTAGATTGAACGCAGCTGATTGAAGGATATGCTTTAATTGTTGTTGGATCTCGATAGCTACAATTAGCTGGTTGGATCCAGTCATGACATCATCGACATAGAAATCTCTTTTTAACACTTGAGATCCTAGAGAATTAGTTAGGGCCATTTCGTTAGCTAGATGCTCTAAGCATTTCGTTGCCAGAAATGGTGCTGTTGTTAGTCCATACGTGACCGTACTGAGCTTGTAGTGTTTGATTGGCTGACCTTAATTTTTCCTCCACAAGATTAGTTGATATTTTTGATCCTCTTCAGCTAGCAGGACTTGTCTACTGCTGTGAATACAAACTACGGAAATCTGAATCGAATCAGGATGGAAAATAGCTAATCTTGAATTGTTGGTCCCTTCCAGAGCACTTGGTTTAGGGACACGTTGGATGATGTTTGAGCTGAGCCATCAAATACTACACGAAGTTTTGTAGTGCTGCTATCCAATTTAGTAACACAGTGATGTAGGAGGAAGTAATGTGGACTACCGATCTCAGTTGGATTTACTTCCTTCATATGGCCTAAAGCTTCATTTTCACGCATGAACTGCACATATTGTTCTTTTATTTCTGGGTGCCTGCTGAATTTTCTTTCTAGAGAAAGGAGCCTGTTGCGAGCGATGGTCTCTCAGTTTCCCAATGCCTTGGGATCGTTTAAAAACGGTAGCTTGACTATGAATCTTCCTTCATTGTTTCTTGTAATGTGTTGATAGAAATGGTTAACACATTTTTGTTCTGCTGTAGTGAAATTTTCGCTTTCATCAGATGATTCAATCTCTTCCAATTTCCAAAATCGCTCTAACTGGTCTTCTATGGATTCGGTGCAGATTCCACAAGAAGCATATGGAGATCTTTCTCCAATAAAACGTCCAGCTACTACCCATCCGAAAAGTGTGTTTTGAAGTGTTGGAATGTTTTTGCCTAATTTTATTTGACCGACTGACAGTATGTCATAATAGATGTCTGCACCGGGGAGTAGATCAATAGGACCAGGGCGGTTGAATTCTGGATCAGCTAGATGTATATTCTCTGGAATCCGCCATGGCTTAGTGTTTATCAATTGGTGTGGTTGATGAGACGTTATCTTGGATTGTATGAACGCTTCTATTCGTGTCGAGTAATTATTCATCTTTGACTTCAGTTGCAAGTTTACTCTATGCTGAGACTTTAGCTTACTTTCTCCTATGCCCTGAATGCACATTGTTTCAGAGCTTCGATTTAATTTTAGTTTTCTTGCGAGATTCTCAGTTATGAAGCTTAACTGAGAGCCAGAGTCGAGAATGGCCGGACATTGACTAACATTACCGCCGTTGCTGCTTATCTCAACTATGACTGTACCTAGTATTACACTGGTTTTATTGAAATTTGATGATTGCGCTGCTGTCAAAGTAGTTGGATCTCGGTGGGTACCAGTATTGAAATCTGCTTGAGATGGCGACGCGCCTTTGTGTTTGGTTTGCTGCAATCCACTGTTAAGGTTGATAGCTCGTGATTTAACCCTTGACGAGTTGACCTGATTCTTGGTAATATATATTCTGGGCTGTCGACATGTACCAATGTGTTATGTTTCTTGGCACATTAACAGCAATTTCTGGCTGTATATTTGTCAGCTGAATGATCATTCTTCAGGCAGTTTATACACAGTTTGTTTCTCTTGACTGAGTTCAACCTATCGAGAGGTGATAGTGCTACAAATTCCTTGCAAAAGTACAGAGGATGATTCTTCTTGCAAATGATGCAGCCTTGTGCTCTTATTGTTGATGTATGCATTGCCCTTGAATATATATAACTTGATTTATTGCCTGAGTATTCGAGGAACGCTGAGTGTTTTTCTCTCCCCAATGCTTCTAATGCCTGACATCGCCTCTCTAAGAATGCCATGAGTCCTTGAATGGTCGGTAGTTCTCGTGGAGAACTCAGCGATGACTCGTAAAGACAGTGAGTTATCTTGTCGAGTTTCTTTATCAATAAATGTACCAGAATTGGGTCCCAGGTATCAATAGATATGCCAATATTTTTAAGCCCATGAAGACATTCCTTGGTGGTGTCATGCAGAGTCTTAATTGATGATGCGGAATGATGCTGTGTTATTGCCTGATCCAATAGTTTGTTGAAGAGGGCTGCGGAGAATGATCTTTTGTTGTTGTAGCGTGTAGTCAGGATTTCCCAAGCTGCGGAATAGTTAGCGTCGGTCGACGGAAGATGTTGGATTATTGATTTTGCCTCACCGCTAAGATTGACTGCCATATAGAACATTTTCTGTGCGTCGCTGAATTCTTGTGTATGGATCAGCTGTACGAATAGATCATGAAAATGTGACCATCTGACGTAAGTTCCATCAAATGTAGGTAGCGTTATTTGGGGAAGTTTTAAGTTTGGATGAATGCTCTTCTCAGGATTATTGACTGTGCTTGACACTTCTAACCTTTCCTGTAGGTTTATTAAGATCTCTTGGACCCAGTCAGCAAGTTCATTGTACAGTTCCTGTGTGTAGTCTAGTGGCGGATTGCTTGTAGTCTCCCAAAAAATCTCGTCATTTGTAGTTATATCGATCCATGACCTCTGAATTAATTGTATTTTAAGGTTGCAATAGATTATCGATATTTCGCCTTCTTTGTTGGCAATTTCTTGAAGATGCCTTGTTAAACTGCTCATCATTCGCTGCTGTTTTCTAACTAGTTTGATTGCTTCATCAGGATTATTATCTGGTAAGTCATCGTACACCTTAAATTCGGGTTTGTTTGACTGCTGGGTGGTTACGGGAGTTTCTTCACTAAATGCTGCTGATGAGCCTGGATCCATTCTGATGTCTTCTGAAACAGTCGCTAGTCCTTCCTTTAGAATCTGTTTAAAGGCCTCATATACCGGTGTTAGATTCTGGTAATCCTTTTTTGTGAAGTTGTAATGAAGTTACATACATTTCAGCTAGACACGAGCGAAAACGAGTGTCTAGCAGCCGCAACTAAGTAAAACAGCCGCCGAGAGGAGAGCACACTACTGATAAGCAGCTCAGTAGTGTCCCGTGCTGGTGGCGTGATAGTAGAAGGGAGCATTCTACAGCCGACGCCATCAGCCAGCATGCCTATAAATAGCCGGCAGCCAGTAGCTCAGTCGATCAGTAAGCATCGAAGTGAAATCATCCGAAAGTTACTAGTCACCGTTCAAACAAAATATCCGACCGCGAGTGTACAACTCCAACGTAAACAGAGTTGACCCCCACCAGTGGAATACCAGAAGGCTGGCTATAAAAGTCAGTCAAGCACCGACAGATTAGTCAGTTGCCTCCCAGCAGCTCGACTAGAAATATCTCCCGTCCAGTCCTATCCGTAATTCGTGTTGACTAGTTCAACGGCAAGCGCACGTTAATCGTGCTGCCCTGAGAATGAGTAAGCGCACGCATTCCGTCCCCGTACCCCCGTGCAGGCTACTGTACCGATAATCGCACGTTCATCGTGTTGATCGGAAGAGTAGCGAGCGCACGAATATCAATTCCGTCCCCGTACCGTGTCGGCTACCCTGACGACGAAGCGCACGTTCATCGTGTTGGTCAGAGGAGTAGTAAGCGCACACGTACATTCCGTCCCGCATCCCCCGTGTTGGCTATTCTGACGACAAGCGCACGTCATCGTGTTGGTCAGAAGAATAACCACCGCACGCTCTGTCCCGCATCCCCCGTGTTGGCTATTCTGACGGCAAGCGCACGTCATCGTGTTGGTCAGAAGAATAGCGAGCGCATGCTCCGTCCCGCATCCCCCGTGTTGGCTATTCCTAACGACAAGCGCACGTTAATCGTGCTGGTCTAAGGAAAAGTAAGCGCACGCTCCTACCCCGCACCTACGCCGCGTAGTCTTAAGTTAGTATAATTAAGCGAGTGAGTGTAGATTAAGTAGTGTGTGGGTATTCCGTATACCACCCGAACCGCAGAGCTAGAACAGCGCTCGCACACCAACACCGACGTTACAAAGTATTCATTATCTTTGTTGATCTCAGAGGAAGACAATTTCTCATGATTTAGTTGAAATTCCTCCCACTGAACTTGCAGTTTGTTTAAGCGTTTGTTGTAGTACGCCGGTTCGGTTTTCCGAATCTCCGAATCTTTCTGAAGATTTCTATAGCCGTTTTGAATGGCTTCTCCTATCTCTGCCTGCTTGCTTAGAAGTGCCTCCATGCTTGAAGAAAATGATTGATTGAATGTTGGTATGATACTCTTCTGCGTGAGAGATCACGTCGGGGTCACCAAAATGTTTATAGAGCGACAAATTCCTTTATTGGCCGCTTTTCTTACTTTGGTACAGAGCCAATGCAATTATAAGTAGTGTGTGCCCAAGTACAAAAGCACGGTTGGAGATGTGTGTCCAAGTACAAAACAAGTACACAATGTTAAATGTGAAGTGCTTAAGGGCAAACTATGCTCTGAACGTAGACGATAAACGAAACCAAAACGACCTTTTTCATTCGAAAATTATAACTGCCTTTATTCTAAGTAGAATCTCAAAATTATAATAAAAATATGATTAACATGCAAATCAATATCTGTGCAAATTAATTCTTGCTCACTTGTTACAATAATATTAAGGCAAAAATGCAATTCAGCATAAAGTGCGCTGAACTCTTTTCAAGTGTCGCTTTCTCGAGCAATGCAGGTAATATGATTCTCAAGAATTGCGGTCATGAACTTGAGTTCTTTACACTTTACCTGTGACAATTTTGATGATAATTGATTTTCTTTTGATTTTAATTTAATTTTATGATTCTATACATATAAGTAATTTGTTTGCTTGCAAATCTATTCTTCGGCATTAACATGGTTTTTCTGACGCATTCGAAAGTGCCTATGCTGCAGTTATTTATTTCCGTAGCGAAGATGAACAAGGACAAATTTTCATAAAAATAGTGGAGCAAAAACCTAAGTGGCACCTTTAAAACAGGTAACACTTCCACGTTTAGAGTTATGTGCTGCTGTTCTACTGGTCAGACTAATAAAGAAGGTCACAGTAGCTTTGTCAGTTGGGGATCGTACAGTCAACACATGGACAGATTCCACTATAGTGCTAGCCTGGCTTTCGGATATGCCACGATGGAAGGTATTCGTAACCAACCGGGTGGCTGAAATCCAAGGAGTCCTGCGTAGGAGGACAGTGCATTGTGCTATAAAATGATAAAAAGCTAAATGCGTTCTTCGCATCACGTCATGGTTAATCAAAAATGTCAGGGCTTTCAGATTTTAAGGCGATGCCGTGTATGCTCCTGTTTGGCAATACTTGACTAGTTTCATCCCAGCCATGGGACTCATCAGAATTTTTTTTTATTTTTTATATATTTATATACCTGTAAACGTTAAGTTTTTCGACTATGTACCTTTTCTGTACAATTAATTATTGCTCTGTTTCTCCTTTCATTTTCAGATATTTGTGGACTATTCCAGCTATTTGGATACGCGTGTACTGGTATGATTTTTGAAACCTTCTATGCAAGTACATTCTTGTGATTGCTTGTGTAGGTTACAGATACGCACATATGCTTATTCTTCATTTCTTAGCGGGGACCTCTTGGGCGCGTTTCTCCTCCACAAGGTTTTAGTCCTAATTATTTATGGGGTCATCAGTGGTTCCTTATCTGTTACCTTCGTTATTATTTTCCTCAAAACATTATGACCATCGCCACCATCGACACCACCACCACCACCAGCACCACCCTCGCCGCCATCATTACCGCCTCGGCTATCTTTAGCATTATCACCCCTACTACTTTTCCAGTAGCAGTACCGATAACACTAACAACAAGAGCATCAGCAATGATATGACACCCTCGATAGTGATAACAATAGCAACATCATCAATAATACCACCGATTATTATATTTCAGTATTACTTTAATTTACAATTTCTATTATTCTGCTATTACATACTTTTACTTCAATCTGTTTTTGTATTTATTTTATATATATTGTTACGCGCCACAAAGTGATACAAGCGACATCTATTGGAGATGGAAACAACTTTAGGTTAGTGACATCCTATTAAACTGGGTTTGGAGAATGCAATATTCGAGAAGGTTCTAGGATAATTCGTAGAGTATAAATGCGGCGCTGCTCACATCCAGGAGGTAGTATTATTTCAGACAGCGAAGTGAGAAGTGAACGAAGTAAACTATTTGGATTGCGATAATTAGAAGTACAGTACTAGCGATAAATAAAAAGTTGATTTGATAATTATTTGTGAATTTGTGAGAGTAAACAGTAAAGTTAAATAAAGAAAGAACTTTTGAATTATATCTGAAATATTGTGTTTTAAATAACGAACTAAGGCCACCCTCGTAACAACTGGTGTCAGAAGTAAAATAAAAATTCGAAATAAAGTGGTGGCATTTGACTTTGAAATTCAAAGAGTGATTAATTTTGTGAAATCGCGCAAGAATGGGACGCAAATTAGAGGAGCTTCGCATACAGGAATTGAAAGTGGAGTTGGGGAAAGAATGTTCTAGTCGAGCGACTTAGACGTTTTCGAGGAAGAACCAGAAACTGAAGAAGAGCCTGCGATGAACATAGAACAGCTTTTGGGTACTTTAATGACCAAAATGGAGCTTTCAACCCTGCAAGTGAAAAATGCCCTTGAGGAACAAAAGAATTCTCTAGAAGCGCGTTTGGATGAACAAAAGAATTCCCTGGAATCCCGTCTAGATAAACAAAAGAATTATCTAGAAGCCCGTTTGGACGATCAAAAGAATACCCTTGAGGAACAAAAGAATGCTTTTGAGGAACAAAAGAGTTCTCTATAAGCGCGTTTGGATGAACAAAGGAATTCTCTGGAAGCCCCTTGGGATGAACAAAAGTGGTCTTTGCAGAATTGTCTAGAAACCTGTTTGGAGGAACAGAAGACTTTTCTTAAAAATTCATTAGACGAGCAAAATGTGAAGATTGAAGGAATCCAGCAGGAAGTGCTGGAAGTTCAACAGCAAGTGTCGGAAGTGCAACAAAATGTTACGGAGAAGCTTGACAACTTTAAAGCAGATTTGGACAGAATGAAGTATCGACAATCTTGGCACGAAGGAACTGAAATATCCGGTGCAGGCAGAATGAAACCTCCAATATTTGATGGACAAAATTCGTGGCATATTTTCAAGAGACAGTTTGAGGCAGCTTCCGAAGTAAATGGATGGAATGACGCAGACAAAGCTACAGCTCTGGTATTAGCACTTCGAGGTCCTGCGTCAGAGTTATTACAAACTATTCAGATTGAAAAGCAACGTGATTACATTTCACTAGTACAGGCGATAGAATTATGTTATGGAGATGAACACATGCAGCAAGTATATCGCCTGCAGTTACGCAACAGGACTCAAAAGCATGGCGAGTCACTACAACAACTGCAGGCTGATGTGGAAAGATTAGCTTATCTTTCGTACTCTAGCGTAAATGCGGATTTCCTTAATGAAGTGGCAACAGAAGCATTTGTGAACGCCATTGCAGATCAAAATTTACAACAAGCGTTAAGGCTAGCAGGAAAGAAATCAACAGCAGAAGCACTAGCCTATGCATTAAGGTATGAATCTGCCAGGCAAGCTTCTCGAAGTGTAGTACGAGTGAGAGAAATTTCGGTGGAAGAATATACTTGTAATAGAATGCAGCCATCACAGAGCAATTCTTGACGCGGTATTCTGCGATGCTGGAATTGTATAGACCAGGACACCTCCAAAGGGACTGCGGAAAACGCCGTCGAACAGAATCATCAGAAGAGGAGGACAGAACAGAATGCCAAAGATGTCGAGCCAGGGAGCAAGCTATTCGGGGAGAGCCTAGAAATCAAACAGCGACTAGTCTCATCAGCTCCCCTGTTCAGCAGTCGGAAAACATGTAAAAACCAACTTCCGGGGGCAGAAGTTGGTTGGTAGAGTCGACAGCCCCGAAGTCATCATTCAGCTAGCCCAGTTGCAGAGAAATAATAGCAGTCTTGTTATATATGGAAGTGTAGGAAAAAATGACTGCGTTGTGACTATCGACACTGGAGCTTCGAGATCAATTATTAGAGCGGATCTTGTCAAGAACAAATGGCTTCACAATACCACCAAATATTTACTAAGAACAGCAACTGGACCCGCAGCACAAGTTTTTGGAGAAATATCTTTGGATATTCAACTAGGTGAACTACTATTTCCTCACAATTTCCTAGTTTCAGACATAATGGATGAATGCATCCTTGGAGTAGACTTTATGACCACATATAAAATAAATTTAGATGTCGGAGAACGAATACTCAAATATGGCAACATAGAAATTCCTATGAGACTAGGAGGAGGAACATATTATCCTGCAAAAATAAGGACGATGGTCTGTGAGAATATGACCCTCTCCGCATTCTCGGAGACGCTAGAATGCACAAAGCTTACTGATGACATCGGGACCTGCCGATTCTATCTGGTGGAGCCTAACCCTACAAAAGTAACATCAACATCATCGCTGGTAAGACTTTAGTGAAGGCAGAAGGCGCAAGGATTGATGACACATTGGACACCCTTTCCGGAGCGCAGTGGTTTTCCACATTGGATTTGAAGAGCGGTTACTGGCAAGTGGAAATACATCCCGAGGACCGAGACAAAACTGCTTTCTCAGTTGGAAGTGGCTTATGGCAATTCAAAGTTATGCCATTTGGATTATGTAATGCTCCAGCCACATTCGAACGACTCATGGAATGTGTTTTACGAGGATTAACCTGGAAAACATGTCTTGTCTACTTAAATGACATAATTGTGATCGGAAGGTCATTCGAGGAACATAAAAACAACTTACGGGACGTACTTCAAAGACTGAGAGATGCGAAACTGAAGCTCAGCATGAATAAATGTGCTCTATTCAAGAATGAAGTAAAATATTTGGGGCATATAGTTTCATCACAAGGAGTAAGAACGGATCCAGAGAAGATAAGAGCTGTGAAAAATTGGCCTGTTCCAAAGGACAAACATCAATTAAGGAGTTTTCTTGGATTGGCTACCTACTACAGCCGATTCGTAAAAGGCTTTGCAGATATAGCAAGGAACCTACATCAACTTACAGAAAAAGGAAAGCCGTTCATATGGTCAGATAAATGTAACGAGACCTTTGCAAATTTGAAGCAACAGCTCTGTGGAACTCCAGTGCTTCACTATCCAAAGCTGGGAAAAACTTTTATATTGCACACGGATGCCAGCAATGTAGGTATTGGTGCAGTGCTTTCACAGGAGGAGGATGGTCAAGAGGTGCCAGTAGCTTATTTTAGCAAAGCACTCTCAAAATCAGAGAGAAATTATTGTGCTACAAGGAAAGAACTACTTGCCATTGTAAACTCAACCAAGCATTTCCATAAATATCTCTATGGGCAGAAATTTATCCTCCGCACTGACCATGCAGCGCTTAAATGGCTTTGGCAGTTTAAGAACCCTGAGGGGCAAGTGGCGAAATGGATAGAGCGACTCCAAGCTTATGACTTTGAAATCCAACACCGAAGAGGACGTATCCATGGAAATGCAGACGCCCTTTCACGACGTCCATGCAAAGTTGAATGCAAACATTGCGTTCGGCTGGAAGAAAAAGAAACAAAATCAACAATACAGCTGATGACGGTGGAACCATCGACAGGTTGGAACAACGAGAGCTTGCGAACAACACAACGGGAAGACCCAGACATATCACCTATTCTTGCTTGGAAAGAAGACATGGAAAGACCACAATGGCAAGATATCTCGGAGAGGAGTGAGAAACTGGGCTCAATGGAACTCTCTTCACGTTGAATGTGGTATATTAAAGCGCAAGTGGGAATCAACTAACGGCGAGTCATTCCGAATGCAGATAGTCGTGCCAGCATCCCAGATCAAAGATGTTCTAGAAGAAATGCACAGTGGATCATCTGGAGGACATTTGGGGGTAAATAAAACAATTTCCAAAATACGTGAATGATTTTATTGGTTACATATGCGAGAGGATGTTAAGGAATGGTGCCGCAGTTGCACTATCTGTGCTTCTTGCAAAGGACCACCACACAGAAGTAGAGGAGAAATGCATAAGTATAATGTAGGAGCCCCATTTGAAAGGATAGCCGTAGACATCGCTGGACCTTTTCCAGAAACAGATAACGGTTACCGTTATATATTAGTTGCTATTGATTATTTCAGTAAATGGCCTGAAGCTTATGCAATCCCGAATCAAGAGTCTACCACATTAGCGGATCAAGTAGTAATGAATTGGGTCAGTAGATTTGGTGTTCCTCATGAACTTCATTCGGACCAAGGACGGAACTTCGAATCACGGACTTTCCAAGAGATGTGTAAAATTCTGGGAATAAGAAAAACCAGAACAACTCCTCTGCATCCACAATCTGATGGCATGGTAGAGCGCTTCAAGAGAACATTGGTCGAGCATCTAAAGAAAGTAGTCGACTATCACCAACGCGATTGGGATCGACATATTCCCATGTTCTTAATGGCCTATCGATCAGCTGTACACAACACGACCGGACAAACGCCAGCAAAAGTGATATTCGGAAAGGAGATGCGTTTACCTAGCGATCTCAAGTTTGGTACACCCAGAGGTGAACAAAAGTTACCAGCCGAATATGTATCGGAACTTAGACAACGATTGGCTGATGTACACGAAGTGACGAGAGCGAAATTAGCATTAAATACCGATCGGATGAAGACCCACTATGACTTACGTGCTAACTCAGCAGGATTTAATGAAGTTGACCTTGTTTGGCTGTACAACCCGAAACGACGTAAGGGACGTTCTCCCAAATTACAACAACACTGGCAAGGACCGTATTCAGTAGTGACTAGAATAAATGACGTAGTATATAGGATTCAGCGGGGTACAAGAGGCAAACGGAAAATCGTTCATCTAGATCGTTTATGTCAATACTGCGAGCATCAAGACCGTGGATAACCTGTTGTTCGGGACGAACAATTTTAAGAAGGGGACAGTGTTACGCGCCACAAAGTGATACAAGCGACATCTATTGGAAATGGAAACAACTTTAGGTTAGTGACATCCTAGTAAACTGGGTTTGGAGAATGGAATATTCAGGAAGGTTCTAGGATAATTCGTAGAGTATAAATACGGCGCTGCTCACATCCAGGAGGTAGTATTATTTCAGACAGCGAAGTGAGAAGTGAACGAAGTAAACTATTTGGATTGCGATAATTAGAAGTACAGTACTAGCGATAAATAAAGAGTTGATTTGATAATTATTTGTGAATTTGTGAAAGTAAACAGTAAAGTTAAATAAAGAAAGAACTTTTGAATTATATCTGAAATATTGTGTTTTAAATAACGAACTAAGGCCACCCTCGTAACAATATATATATTTCTATTTTGATGTTTTTATGCTCTTCTTTTTCGGTGCATTTTGTGATGATTTGTGGTCATTAGTTTTATGATTATATATTTATTTGTAGTATTCTCTTCTTTACTATAACTGAGTTAATCCGACTAGCATTACTTATTGACATGTTGTCGTTGTTCTTCAGCAGAAATGAAGGCATGTTTCTTCAGAAGACAATCCAGCAGATTGCGCGTCCAGGGGAATAAGGCCAGCGGAACTATTGAATCATCCTTTGTGGTGGGTGGCACGGCTCACCTTGGTTGTCCTTTCATCAAAATACTTGGCCAGAGTACTCCTGTTTAGAGAATATAAATGAGTGCAGCAAGGAAGAGAGAAACATTAACATTACATCCCATTTACAAAATATTACACATTCTGGGCTACTGTCTACTATTTATATCAAATTCAAAAACATCAACAGAGAAACGAAAATTTTGTTTACTGTTTGCTGAAGAAATAAATCGAGCTAATATCTTATGCTTAAAATGGATGCAAGCAACATCATTCTCTAAGGAATTCGAGAGCCTCAACCTCAAAAAATCTATTTCTCCTCGAAGTTCATTGAAAGCATTAAGTCCTTTCATCGATGAAAGGGAAATTATTAGAGTCGAATGAAGACTTCATAATTCAAATTGCAGTTTTACGACGAAACATCATATTATCCTGCCTAAGTCGCACCCAATGACCAGATTGATTATTCGAAATCTGCATCGGATGTATCTACACCCAGGACCAACATTACTTGCTCTCATAATCAGACAGAGATTCTGGATACCAGTCATTAGAAACCTTGCGCGAAAAATATACAGAGAATGTGCCACTTGTTTTCGACAAAAATCTCCAGCTACACGGCAACTACTGGCTAGCCTCCCAAAGGCCAGGGTAACGATGCCACGACCCTATTCTCAAGTAGGGGTAGATTATGCCTGACCCATAATGATAAGCACCCGAATTGGACCTGGTTCAAGAATAACGAAGGGATACATAGCTTTGTTTGTGTGTTTCGCATCGAAGGTACCTGTCTTTCGAAGAGATGTCAACTCTTCCGATCATGATGACATTAACATTCTAACACCTGAGCATTTTCTAATAGGTCAGGCTCCTACGCCGGTGGCAACTCATCCAGACGATGATGCAGGTTTTTTGGAAACGGTGGAGGTTAGATTATATATCGTCACTCCAAGCACGTCAATAGTGGACCAATGAAGGCGCATCATTAAAGAAGGGTGACATCGTTATTCTCCGAGAAGATAACAGTCCTACCAATTGGCCTCTAGGAAGAATTCACGATATCTTACCTGGACAAGATAATTTGGTTCGAGTCGTATCAGTTCAAACAGTACGAGGAGTTTTCAAACGAGCATTCAATCGAGTAGCTAATGTTCCAATTGGTTAAGAAATTAATTTCTTAACAGCGAGAGAATGTTTATGTCCATCTCTGAAATATTTTAATTTAATTGAAATTAATTGTGTTCAACTATGTTATTGTTAGGCCTGAATTCAACTATGTATGTAAGTAAGTTAAAGCATTCCACAAAATTTATGCTCTTATCGGTTCCATTGTTCTCAGCGCTATTGTTATTTCTAACGTTAGGAATTTTGTAGTGAGATCGAATCTGAAACAAATTCGTAAAATCACTGGTGGTATAGACAGCAACTAGTAAAGATCACTGAAATAAGATTGAGTTTTATTGAAATAAAATAAATACTGGGTACCTTGGTGCTGGACCCAGAAAATCATCAAACCATTACCAGCAAACTTCAACGTGCGGAAGTTCAAGTTAAAAGAGGTACTGTACAAATACAACAACAACCTGATAAACTCTCAGATATAGTTACTTATACCACGATGCTCCGCAAGGTTCTATATTAGGTCACTTATAATTCAGTCTTTACATAAATGCCCTTCATGATGCCGTTGTTGATGCATCTATTCTTATGTATGCTGCTGATGTACAAATATACTTAACCAACCTTATAGGCTTAATGGAAGACTGTATATGCCGACTAAACGATGTCTACAACGCATTTATATCTGGTCTTTGCGTAACAAATTAGACTTAAGTCTTGGCTAATCTACATGCCTAGCAGTTTACAGGAACAAAATCAATTCTATCTGATTATCAGCCATATTTCTCAATAAAACGAGACTTACCAACTAACAAACTTTCCAGAGAAAGTATTTCTTCTTCAAAGAAGTACGATATGGCAGAAACCTTTTCGTTAGTACTACTAAAGTTCACAAATTCTAAAACTAACTGTAACAGTTAAGGTATCTATCCAGTTTTAAACAAATATGGCAAGACAAATTTAAAGAGAGAAAAAAAA
Source organism: Dioctria linearis (assembly GCA_963930735.1). Lineage (NCBI taxonomy): Eukaryota > Metazoa > Arthropoda > Insecta > Diptera > Asilidae > Dioctria > Dioctria linearis. Next base: position 26,581 of record CAWVNZ010001238.1, read on the forward strand.
ATAATGATATAAATATTAGAATTCATAATATTATTTTTATAACTCTAAAATAGAAACTAAAAAAAAATATTGAAAACAGAAAAGGAAAATTATATAATCAGAAAAATAAAATTAAAAAATTGTGAGAATTATTACATCTATATAAGCAAATTAAGTAGGAAGAATAATAAGACAGAAGAAGGAGAAGAGAAAATCCAAATGCATGTACGGTCAACTGACTGTAATTAATTGGAGTAGTTGTTTATAGGAGGTGACCGCGCTGGATCGAAACTGGAAGAGCATTCGAACAGTTTGAACAAAGTGAGAAGCATTCAATACAGAATATTTAAAGCTCGGTAATAGCAAATCACAGCGTCTGTCATTACGAAAAAAAATTAAAAACTCATATAGATATGTCGGTTAACGTGTGCACAGTAAGTTATATAGAAAAAAGGCTGGCGCTGCAAATGAGTTTCCAAAGAGCAATTCAAAGTTCTGTGATGAAAAGGAGAAATATGATCATATTTACGAATACTGACAGTGAACCTTATAGAATCATTGTAGTCTACTTCAAGCTTACGCTTATACTTGAGTCGAATTTAGGCAAACTGATAGAACCATGTACTAGATGCCGAAGCGTCCCATAAATCGTACCTAGTTTCATTTTAACAACAACCAATTTGAGAGTCCTCTAAGACACCAATTGGACGTTCTAGATATATTTGCACATCATCTGCGCACAACTGAACAGAGCTATTTATGATAACACTTGGCAAATCATTAATAAAAATACTGAAAGGAGCACAAATCCTTATATTGATCCTTGCGGCCCAAGTAACATTCCCCCTCTTTTTCAGGTCGAATTTACGTCTATACGACGTAAATTAGGGCAGCGACTAATTGTTGTTAAGTTAAGATTAAGATTGAGAGGACGTCGTGTCGACGTAAATATTAGGGAAATTAGGGAATATTTCCCTATAGAGCACAGGACTCATTTCCTTGATTTGGTAAATTTATCGTAAATTTCACGTAGAATTTACGTAAATTTTCATTAATCTCGACATATTTTCTACCTAGTTTAACTCAACTTAAGAATTGCATGTGTATATTTTCCCTAGTAGGTAATGTAAATATTATGAACAAGTCACATAACTCCAACTTGAGTGATGATGAGAAGTATTGCTGGGGGCTTATTGAAATTTAATTCTCGTAGCTTCTAAGCGTTTAATTTAAAACGGGAAAATTTTACGGATAAATATGGAAATAATTTACCGAAAAACTCCAACGTACTTAAAAAATATAGTATATTTAAAAAAAAATTATTTTAAATTTTTTTAAATTATTCTTTGGTTTACGATTTAGGACATTGAAATTAATTTAAATTTGCTTTAATCGTTCTGAAATTAAGAAAAATTAATTTATTTGGGTTTTCTTTACAGTAACTATGGAAAAAATTATTTTTTTCTATTCATTTCTTTAATATATGGCAGCTATGTTTTGTTAAATAAATTATGCGCATATTACATTTCTCGACGAAATAACCAAATTTTTCGACTTTGAGTGCAAAAATCTCTGTTTAGGTAATTTTGTGTTCAAAGGTTATGATATTTTTTTCCTATAAATAAATTATATATTATATTATTATAAATTTATGGAATTTCACCTTAAATAGGTAAAAGACATTTGACAATTGAAAGCATTGAATTGATTTATTTACATCTTAAAAATAGTAAACCATGTGATTAGCATCATCATTTGGATACAAGATTTATTAAAACCCGGGTGAATGCAAACGCAGTTGAATATGCGCATATTCCGCATGGATGGGAAACAAATAATCAAGTGTACCTATTATCTTTAAGATCTTTAAGAAAAGATGCACATACTATTTCAGAGCCTGACTGATTCCGATAAAAATGATGTCGTAAATAGGAGCAATATTTGTAATCTTGATTAAGCCATTCTACCATTGGGCAGTTCAATAATTCCAGTGATACTGAAGCCAAACAAAAGTAAACGAACTGTAATTTTTGGTTGTATTATTACGTAATTTCAACTATTAGGGATTTCGCTGAAAGTGGCCATTTTGTCCAATTTACCTTGAGGTTAGCTTTTTTGGGAATTCGGACTTTGAGGGCGAACACAATCGAATAGGGAACTATTTAGGGAATATTTACGTTATCGTCCCCTGAACTTCGGAATAGATCTAACTACAAAGTCCATACATTTCCTTAAATTTGATCTCAAAGTTAAATAAAATTTAGGTTAAATGTAAGGAATTTGCCTCAGATTTACGAGGTAAATTAAACAGGAATTATTACGTTATTATTCCGTAATAATTAACTACAAAGCCAAAATTACTTTGATGACCTCATTTAAGGAATTATTAAGTAAAATTTCCTTCCTAATTAACCCTAAAGGAGAGTGGCCTTTGAGGTTAATTTCTTAGGTCTAATTTACGTAGTTTTAACCAAAATAGGTCGATCGGCCCTCAAAGATAGGAAATTCAACCTCTAGTGTTATTTGGGTAATACCGATAGTCAAAGAAAACCACTTAACCGCTTTAACTCGCTGCGAGCAATTCTCGAAAAAGCTACTAATTAACTTCAACGCAGGTAAACCGAATCGAATGAAGTACTTAAGCTGATTAAGAAGCTTTACTTGATCGATGCTATCAAAAGCTTTCGTAAAGTTGAGAAACACAATGCGGTCATCCTTCAGAGCGGATCTAATGTTTGCGGTGAGTCTCACAGATATGCCCAGCAGAAAACCAACCTGATTGCCAATGACAGAAGGAGTTCGTATTATCTATGCGCTCAGATATTTGCTTAGCCATGAGTTTTTCTTGAGCCTTCACAAGAAAGCATTGTAAGCTTATTGGTCTAATGTCCTTGACGTCGGAGAAGGATTTTTAGCGATTGGCACTACTAGCGCCTCCTTCCATGTGGAGGGAAATTCGCTGAAGGTTAAGAAGCTATTAAAAATCCTTGTAGGCCAATAATGTGAGGTAAGATAAGCCTCACCATCCGCGTTGGGATACCATCAGGTCCAATAGCATCATTATTATTATTATTTTGATTTTTGCATGTCCGTCCATCGGCCCGTCCGCCTGTGCGCACGATAACTCGAGAACACTTATACTTAGAGATCTGAAATTTTGTACAGGGACTTAAAGCCTGTGACAAAAGTATGTATTAATATTTCGAATTAATTTTTCTATAGATCTAGGTAATTTTTTAGAAGCACCTATATTTAAAGATTGGCATAAACAACTAGATAAAATAACTTTGAAAGGTTTTGGTTTTTTTTACACCATTAATTTATCCACTCATTACGGATGCATTATCCTTATCCAATCCAAGTAAATTTTCAATGGGTATATTGTTATTGACAATATGTTCCACAATAGCTTGGTAAATACTTTTAGCATTTCATTGCTTCATTTATAACAGTCCAAAAAAAAACCGTCAAGAGCTTTAGTAGAATTTTCTGGTAAATAGCGGGCAACTAATACTGGACACTTTTGATTACTAACGTCTGTGCTTTCATCGATAATAAGTGAAAACATAGTTTTACGTAGGTCTTTACTAATTTCGCTTAAAGTGAATGGAGCAATGATATCTATTAAAATTGAAGTTGCTTTTGTTCCACCACAATTTATATGTTGCGAGTCTGGACAAAAAAGTTCTAAATAAAGCAATACATTACAGAAATTATTTGACACCTTAATTTCTTGTGTAAACCTGAGATTGCCTCACCGTCACTAAAAGTTTGTTTATTCGTTTGAAGGTACAGATAATCTTAACTTGTTCTCGCAACTATTTTAATGTCTAATAATTACAGTAATACTTATACAAAGCGTTTATTGCTTAGTTTGCACTAAGCCATTTGCAATTACTTTCCCATTCCTGCCTATAATTTTGCTTAAATTTTAATTTTTTACCGGTGCTTCTGTTTAGTCTATTTCCGACACCGACTATTTTCGTTCTGGTGCTGGTGGAATTTAATGCCTTGACGTTTCACCGCATGCATTTTCATTCTTACTCTGACTCTGTTATCTTTCGTAAACAAACAACGATATTTTAGAGTAAAAATAAAACATGCACGAGCTTACTTGTCTATTGGTTGAAGATATCTTTTCATCTTTTTCTCGATGTACACAACAGCACAGTAAGCAAGTAGCGAAGAAAAACAATAGTAATATAGTAAGCCGGAACATAAATTGTTAATGATGTTGATTAGCTGTGGAGATCACATTTACATCGTATCAAAATTATCAGCAGGGAAAGAAGTCCTCTGCAACTTCACTATACGATTTAAGCAACAAACACCCGTACAGAAATTCGACCGATGCACACAATCATATAAAATAAAATACGCAGAAGGCAATGCAAAGCAACACCATAAATATCAATCACCGTTTACCGACCAACAACATAAACGACAAAATATTAAACATGTACAAGTACAGTATCATTGCGTTAACGCCGGTCGGGTCGTTGTCAGCGCCACGCGAATTGTCAAATGAAATGAATTCAACTCACCTTCTTCTTCTTTAGATAATTTCGCATGCGTAGGATAGCGCTCCCAAGCAGCAGAACAGGTATAAAGTGACCAATTCTAAGTTCCATGGACCTGAATTAGTAATATTGTACATAATTTAGACAAGAAATATTGCCTTAAAGCCAAGTTAGCCTTGTAGTTTAAATTAAGGTTAATAAATTCCAATTTGTGCCCCAAAAAGCGACTAGAAATATCCCAGACTACAAAAGCGATTATGCTGCCTTAGATTACCTAAGTTTCTTTTACTACGTGCCTTTAAACTCAACAAAATTTTCAGGTCAAATATTATGCCACAAATTACCTAATATTTACCACCAACGCTTATTAAAATTTACCTACAACCCAAGTCTAATTTCTAACTAATATTGAAATGACGACATAGTTAGGGCCAAATTTGATCACACTACTTTCCATTATTAAGTTTTATTTTGACCATATAGTCTAAATGACTACTAAAATTTACCTAAAAAGTATTACTTATTTACTTAAAAGTAAATTCGTCTTTTTGTTCCTTCTGTTATCGGTCAATGTAAATATAAGATTTCTTAGACGCCATTGTGCTTCATTGTGATTAAATTTCATATTGCGAGATAAAAATAAGGGAAATAAAACAAAATATAAGCCGTATCGTCATACTACCAATTATTATAGAGTATTAAAGAAGCTGAGGAAGGCAGATGTTATTAATTTTCCCATGCAAGGTATGTGTGTACTATTAAAAACATTTAGATATAAGTAATACTGGACTCAGCAATTAATTTTAGATTTCGGAAATGCTACGATAGTGGTACCATCTCAAGATTCAACAACAAGTGAACAGTGTGCAACAAATGAATTTAGTTTTAATGACATTGGCTAGCCGGAAGTATATGCAGTTCAAGAATTGGCAGAGGAGGCATTGCGTAGTAAGCTATCTTTGTTCCAAGAATTAACAGAATGGGCTTTATTACATAAGGTTATCTTGTCTTGTGTTAATGACTTACTAAAAGTACTAAGAGCGCACGGTTTTAATGAACTTCCAAAGGACGCTAGAACACTTTTAAGTACACCGTCTACTTGCGAAATCACTGAAATGGGAGCAGGAAGTCAGGAGTCATCTTTTCATGACATAATAGAAGCTATGTCAATCTCACTTATAGTGAACGTTGATGGGTTGTCTCCATTCACAGCAGTATATTGCAACACTAGCCAATTTTATTCAAGATCGGTAATATGCCTCATATACAACCGATGGTTGCAGCAATATATTATGGAAAAAGCAAGCCCCCACTGCATTCACACCCTATTGATTTTGTTCAAGAACTAAATGAAATCATAAAAGATGATGACAAAAGATCACAATTGGCAGAATATGCTTTGTTTGTGATACTCAAGCAAGAAGTTTTATTAAAGGTTTGTCTACACATTCAACCTTTCCAAATATATTATTTTATTTGTACATAAATTTTTAAAACACATAAATGGGAACACCTGTATCAAATGCAGAGAACGGAAGCTACATCAAGTGTACTGTTATAGGAGAATGGAATAAAAAAGGTCGACATATGAGCTATCCAAGAACTCACTGTTCACGAAGAACAGATCAGACCTTTCGCCAAAAACTGGATGAAGATCAGCATAAAGAAGACACCCCACTTACAAAATTATCAATTGATATGGTTGAGAACTTCATTGTTGCGGACTCACTGCATTTATTTGACTTAGGTAAATATTCGTTTTCTTCTTTAATAACTGTAAATACGATTAACTTACAATTTCGGGAATAATGCGCAGATGTTTACTTGGCTGGCGCGAAGGAAACTATAATTTCCGAACAAAATTCTCAAATAGGAAGCTGATCAAGTCTCAGAAAAGCTAGAAAACTGCAACAGTACAAAACCTTTGGAAATTCAACGCGCGATTAGAAGTTTAAAATTCTTAAAATTCTGGAAAAGATCTGAGTACAGAACTTTTTTGGTCTACCTTGACCCTGTTGTTTTGAAAAAAATTTTACCACAGGAAACATACGCAGTTATTATATTGTCGTGTAAAACCTATCTGAAATACATCGATATTGCGGAAAGACTTTGAGAAGAGTACATTGAAAAGTTTATCGAGATCTATGGGGCGGATTCAATAAGTAGTAATGTTCATAATTTGTGTCATGTGGTGGATGATGTTAGAATGCTTGGCGTATTATCTGAAATAAGTTCATATTCGTTTGAAAATTTCATGAGGCACCTAAAATGTTTAATACGCATTGGCAATGTGCCTTTCAGCCAAATAAGCAGACGAGTTATGGAGTTGTCAAAACTAAGTAAGACAACTGCTTCTCCAGAGTATGGCCTATGCATAAAAGGTGAAATTCCGAGAGAACAACATCAGTTGTCTACTTGTAAAGGCGTCTACAAAGAACTCAACTTAGCTGAAAAGTTTACTTTGAAGGCAGATAATAAGAACAATTACTTTATGACGACAGCTGGGGAAATTCTTGCAATGATTAACGCAACGAACAGCAATGGAAAGTTTTACATATATGGCTCTTGTATACAAGATAGGCACAATTTTTTTTCGACGCCCTTTGCATCCTCACACCTCAATGTATATATTGTAAAGGATATTTGCTGAAGAAGGAACTTTTTTTTTGATTCTCCGGTATATAGCAAGAGCTAAAAAATGTTTTTAACTTGTTATTTCATTACACATTTCGTTATACTTCCGTACACTTCCTTCTTCAGCAAATATAAGTTTAACCCGGTAAAAAATCCTGTAGGGTAATCTCTATCTTTATTGTAAAGGGTAAAATGAAGCAAACTTTAAATGGCACTAAATGTACATGTGAATATCGTAGCCCCAAATTGTGTTCTGTGGACGAAGTCAAATACAAACTCTTTTGTATGCAATATCACATGGACTTCGTCTTCTATCCTCTAATTCATACTGTGGATATTAACATCAAAAACTAAAATTTCATTTCAATAACAAAAATTATATATTTTCCATTACAAACTTAAATAAAATACAAATGTTTTTTAATAAAAACCACATAAGAAGTAAGATGTTCCAGAATTTTTAATACATATTATAATGCGTTATTTAACTTCAAAACTAATCCCGGTCACTTTAACGCCCTAGATATATTAAATAAATAGTTGTTTCCATATACGAATATTAATTGAACTTCAAGAAATTAATTTTGGTTTATATCTCCAGAATTTCCTTTGGTTAAAGTACTCGTATCATTTTTAGGCATATCGTGCGATCCGGAATCACATACAGTAATCTCCTGCATATCTAATTTTCGTCCTCTTTTCTTATTTTCAAACACTTCAATTAACTGTTTTGCGTGCTTAAAGGTATTTATTTTAAAAAATTGTTCATTTTTATTTTGGTTCCAATGAGAATCTGACATTAGCGCAACACTTTGAAAAAATGATAGAATTCCATCGCATGATTGAAATGGTTCCTTCTTTTCTATCCCACTTGTTCTTGAAATACCTGTCCATGAAAATGAAGTTAATACGTGCTTGGTGAACACAATTGCAAGTAGCTTTTTGGCGACGATTTTCCCATCTTCATTGCCTACAGTTCCGCCAATTGAAGTGTAAACAGATATCTGCGATAAAAATAAGATTACAGTTTTCCTGTTTATCTTTTTCAAATAAGATCATGCCAGATAGATTTTGTACTCCTAGTTATTAGAGATTTATTTATTAAAGTTGTATACATCTTGCACTTTGTCCAATGGAAATGAGAATCTCTCTTTGTATTTGTATTCACCTTCGGGCTTTTTTTCTTTTTTACACCCTAAGTCTTGCCTGAAAATGACGCCTTTTATATCCTTCAACATAGAGTACATTTGGTCATTATTAGCTCTCTAGTTCTTGAAAATCCGAACAAAGCCTTTGATTTATTTTTTGCTGATGTACTTAAATTCTTTTTGACTTTCAGCTATATGATTAAGTTGCTCCCGTACTGGAAAATAAATGTCAAGCATAATATACATACAATATAGATTTTAAACTAACTTTCCAAAATTTGTTTGAACAATAACAAATTTTGTTCACTATTTTTTAACATTATTTCAGAAGTATTAGTTTCCATTGATCCGTCACTATAATTTGGTACGATTATACCATCTTCAAGTACTACTCCGTACTCTATAAATGTGTCATGTGCATTAAGGCTGGTTGGTTCATTTCCAATTACAACTTCGTGGATATCTTCACCCAACATTTTATCAGAACAATCACGGGACACAGAAGATATATTCATGAGCTGTGGCTGGACTGTTTGGTTTCCAGCATGTCAGCTGAGATGACGTCGGTGCATTACTCTTAAATGTTCCAAACATGCCATCAATTTCCGTTCTTGGAGTATTTGTATTTTCTTTTAGTACTTTTCGGATTTTTAGACTGAAATTAATATCTCCTTTAATATTTTCTCACTACGAAAAACCAAATTACCTGTCCTCTGCTTCCGTGCTTGATGCATTAACATATTCTTCTTCCCATAACTGTGCTTCTTCTATACCGAAAATATTATTTTTTTTAACTTTGCACTTGTATTTAAGCCAGTTCTTCCCTGGCGTGCTCGCAGCATCTTTTCGAAGGGCACCCAGATTACTTTTCGGCCAAAAGAGAACGCCATGTTTCTCCCAATTATGCGGTACAAATGAATACTCCATTATTGATCCTTTTCTGCAATACTGCAACTACTTTAAAAGAGTTCGCCCATTGCAATAAATCGTCACACTAATATTTTTGTGGGAAGACTGATGCGCGTGGTGCTTAAGTTGATTCCTAGAATTTGATTCTGCATGAAGTTTTAAAGTTCAAGGCAGGATTAGGAGCATTTTATGGCCACTTTTGACTTTGAAGACAAAAATAAGTTAGATGAGCAAAATGGGCCTTCAGGGCGAAATTAGGGATTTAAATGTCTTGACTTTGTAGGCATATTTTCCAGAATAAGGTAATTAGACCTGTAGGTGGAAATTAGGGATTTGAATTCTTTGCCTTTGTAGACATTTTGACCTAAACAAGGGTTTTGGACTTTATTCCTAAAATTTTAGATCATATCAACCATAGTAAATATAAACATAACCTATAAGTTAGCAATAAAGGTATTTTTGACTTTAAAGTCGGACAAGATGCCATTAGTTGAAGTTTATATATATAAAAAATCTTGATATTTTCATTTTCATTTTCCTCTCAAATTCTATAACCATTTAATCAAACTATAGTTTCACATCTACACTGAAGTAATATAAACTTGAAATAATTCTATTTACTGATTTTATATTGAATGATTCAGAATTTTATAAAAATGTAAATACAAATCATCATTAAAAATATGGATATTTCTAAGGGCGCGTTTATTTTTTAGAAGCATCATAAGTATATTTGCAGAGAAATTTAAATCGCACATAATTTGCGTGCTAACTAGTAGAAAAACTTGGGTGCAAGTAAACCATATATTTACAATATTCGTAATAAAATGATCCAAACTTGAGATATATATATTTTAACTCATTCAATCTTCTTTGCACAAAACATTATACATTTGCTATAAATTTTATTTCCATTCCTCTTTTTATACTTCTATCTCTTTTCTTTAGTCGGAATAAAAAGGTGAAAATAAGGATAAATAAGTCTAATTTACTTCCAAAAGTCGACATTTTGACTAATTGCAAGGCTAAATCAGGTCAAAGCGTCTTGAATTGACCATCCATTACCTTGAACCACTAAGTATAAATACCTTCCTTACCCAATTTTTTACTTCCAAATTACCTTGATTTTTTTACCCACATTCGTAATTCTGTGGTCGTGTTGACGTAAAATGTCTCTATTAAGGTTTGGTCAAAGAAAAATCTCGACTTATATTAAGGAAATTTAATCATGATTTTGACCTAAAATGTTGCTTGGGTTTACATTACTGCACAGATTACTAAACCTGATATGTGCTAAGTAATTGGCAAATTTTTTGTGGCAGTAATGGCAAATAGTCATAAATTTTCCAACAAGGCTCATAGAGTGGTAGTGTAAGCATCAGTAGAAACAAAGCCCCATAGGTTGCATATTACTAACAAAATACTGCTCCCAATGGCAGCTTGCCGTAGTGGCGGAATACAGTTGGCATCCCCGTCATATGCACTTTTGTCCTTGCTGAGTAAGTAACTCTTTTCCGGAATCCGAAGTAGTCAGTTGCCTGTGACACATCAAATAGTACGAACCTAACAGGTATCAAAGTTTTAAGAAAAGTGTAGTGACGGCAAGTTCCAAATGGAATTCCTTGAAGGACGCGACGGCGGGTTAGCTAAGAGATGGTGAGTTCGTTCCTTGTTAACCTTCCTATACCCGCGCACAAGTCTGTGAGGCCGACGAAACAGTTTTTCGTAAATATTTTTTTTTCTAAGAAATTTGAGACTTCGCGCGTTCTGCTAGCTGCATGATTTGGAGCTCGTTTTAGGTTAGTACATGGCACGCAGTCGTGCGAGCAGGACATGTAGGCTTACTACGGCTTGATCGGTCTGTGACACCGACGCGGGTATACGATCAACTTTTTAAGTAAGTCATATTTTTTTGTTTATGAATATTTATATGTTATTTATTTGTTTTTATGTATTGATTTGAACTGCATTTTATTTGTTTACAACTACTGTATCGATTTATGAAATTTTTATGTTATAAATGCTTCAAAAATGAATAATGAACGTGTTCGATTTTTGTTGGAGGAGGAAAATTGAGACTCCAATTAAGATGATGAGTTTGATAGTGAAGTTGAAGATGGTAGTCCACCTCAAGAAGAAACGCGTGATTTTGAAGATGAAATTCAGTCTTCGGACAGAGAGGATGATTTTCAATCAGAGTCAGAAGATTATGAAACTAACAGGGATTATTACATCGGAAAAGACGGGCGTACGCGGTGGAATAAAACTCCTGGATCAAGCCAGGTTAGGCGCCGTATGAGAAATGTCGTGACACAACTTCTAGGTCCTAAGGGTGAAGCTAGAAACACGAAAGAGCCGCTAGAAATATGCAGGCTATTTTTCTCGGAAAGTGTTTGTATTCGGATTGTTCAGTGCACAAATTAATATATAAACCGCCTAAAAGATAAGTTTTCACGAGAAAGGGACTGCGTAGAGACCGATCGAATAGAAATTGAAGCGTTGTTGGGTCTCTTACTCTTTGCAGGAGTAAGAAGAAATAGTCGACTAAATGCCAAAGATTTGTTCAAAACTGACGGGTCTTCCCCGGAAATATTTCGACTAGCTATGAGCCGGAACAGATTCTATTTATTACTGCGGTGTCTCCGACAAGGATACTCGTGCAGAACGCGCAGCAGTGGATAAGCTTGCTCCCATCAGAGAGTTGTTTGAAGAGGTCGTAGAATCTTTCAAAAATATTACAGCTTGTCACAGTTTGTAACAATCGACGAAAAGTTGGAAGCTTTTAGAGGTCGCTGCCCTTTTAGGCAATATGTCCCATCGAAGCCAAGCAAATATGGAATTAAAATCTACGCTTTGACACACGTAAAATGTTTTATACACAAAACATGGAAGTGTATGTAGGAAAACAACCTGAAGGTCCGTATAAAATTGATAACTCGGCTTTAGCGCTAGTTTTGCGTCTGAGTGAATGTATTCGAAACACTGGTCGTAACATCACATGTGATAATTTTTTCACAAGCATTCCGCTGCTGGATAATCTCGATCGCGAATATAAGCTGAGCCTGATTGGAACTGTGCGAAAAAATAAAAACAGCTACCCAAACAGCTTACTGTATTACGAGGTCGAGCTGAAAAATCCAGTGTATTTGTATCGGCAACTGCACCCTTGTATCGTATATACCTAAAAAAGGCAGGAATTTCTGATGATCAAAATATTGATGAAGAGACAAGCAAAGCACACATCATCATAGACTATAATGGGACTAAAGGCGGAGTTGACACGGTCGACAAAAATGTGTGAGACGTATAATGTCGCTCGAGGCACAAATAGGTGGCCTATGGTAATATTTTACAGTTTGATGAACGTGGCAGGTATAAATTCGTTTGTTTTATATCTAATGAATAATGCTAACAAGAAGATTAGCCGCAGAACGTTTTTGGAAACAATGTCTTACGACTTGCTAAATCTTCACCTCAGGCGACGAGCTCTCACTCTTTCTCTGCCAAGGACACTGAGGTTAAGACGCAATGAAATATGCAAATTAGATGGCCCTGAATCTGCAGCTGCATCTAGCAACAATAAAATTGGCCGATGTGGATATTGCACATCAAAGAAAAATAGAAAAAACGCGGTACAACTGCGCTGCTTGTGCCAAATATTTTTGTTTAGAGCAATTAAAAGATATTTTATGTTTGTTTTAAGACTAAAAAGTTTTACGTTTGTTTTTCTAGACTATAAGAAAAAAATGTGGCTTTTTTAGGCTGTTGTGGAAAGACTGATAGTCATTGAAGTAATAAATAGTTTATGCTAACAATTGATATTTTTTGTTTTACTACATCCTATTAGTTCCTGTAAAATAAAAAAATATATAAACGGTTTTATAGAAAAATAACCAGGTAATAGCAGCTAAAGTTACGGTCTGTCACACCGTGCGCGGGTATAGATTTTTAAAACATTTGGCGCGGTATAGGAAGGTTAACAATAGAATTGAAAATATATAATATAGTCATAAAGTGGCAGCCTTCCATGGTGGTTATACACAGAAAAGCTTCATTGAGTTTCAACTACACTTAACAGGCCTTCCGAAGTTGCTTTTTAAATCATAATTCTAATGATGACGACACGGATGGAAACCTAGAATCACTATCTAAGTAGGTTGGAACATATAAACATCCATACCACACTAATGCTCTACTTTAAAAAAGCTGATGCTATTGTAGGAATAATACTCCATTTCCCGGCGTCCTGTCTTCAGCATTCAGACTATTGACAAGGATTGCATGGGCTACAACAAAAATATTGTCATCAGCGGGTCTGGAGATGAACTACACCTGGCTTTGCCTATCTTTTAAACACAGACTCATCAGAACCTTTTTGTTATCTAACAGCCCATTTCCATTACATCTTTGAATAGATAGTTTCTTTCAAGGCATTAGATTAAACTTCCGAATAATCTCAGCTCTCATAGGGGAGCTTACTACTTATTACAACACAAAATAGTTAAGTAAAACGTTACTTTTTTGTCTTCACCCGACAAGCTGTCCATATCGTGTGGGGTATTTTCTTTATTCAACATCAATGAGCATATGACAAGAGAAGGGTGTATCTTCGATATCCTTATTTTTCTGGTTGGTCCACACAAATATTTCCCACACACATCTCTGCAGTAGGTACCTACAAGAGAAAAATGTGTTGACTTTTGGTGCCCTGATTTAACGACGTGTTAAATGTGTGCTTCGTTATTTTGTAATTAACTAGCTGCCCGTCCAGTCGAAAGATAAAGAAGGATTTTCGCAAACCTCAACTAGAAATGATTTATTGCTCGAAAATTTCATTCTGTATTGTATTGGAGGAGCACCTTCATGCGGTTGCTATGCATACTTAAGTATATGTATAAAAAGGAATGTTGCAATAAAAATGATAGATATTTTTCTTAATTATTTAATAATGTGAAAATTAAAAATAAAAAAGGTTGAGTGGGGAGAAATTGTTTTCAACGCTTCAAAATTATTCTACTATGCTCTGGAGGTAACTCGAGCTTTACACAAAGATCAATCGATATCAATGGAGAAAATCGATAAAGATTAATTGATAGATCTAGTTCTGTTATATTTTTTCTATAACCTTGCATACAGTGAATCATTGTTAAGGATGAAATTTAAAATTATATCTCCTTCGCGTACTCTAAAATTACATCAAATCTAGATATAAGTATGCCTATCAGACCCCAAGCGGTCTTGTCTCCCAGCAATTTTTCAGTAATTATAACTATTTTTAACGATTCTAACTCAAATCATAAATACAAGAGGAAAAAAACAACCGCCTCGTCCGGAGTTTGAAACCTGGACCTTCCGCTTGCTGGCGACTGCTCTTATCACTGAGCTAACGAGACAGATGATTTTCCCTCTTGCATTTCATAATTTGTAATTAGCCTACTAAGCCACGTTTTGCTTTCAGCTGGAATTAACAGTCACGATGAAGGCGCACAAATAAATCCATCTTTGATCGATTCTAACAAGTGTGGGTTCGATTCCCGTCAGGGGAAAAATAAAATTATAATTAATACGAAATTGTAAAGTAAGTACTAGTCGGGCGATTTTATTCATAAATTGACTTGGATAGTACTACACACAAGTGTCGTTAATCAATTTGAGGCATCACATCAACCGTATTCTGAGCAATGTTGCAGTCAATGCCAATTCAAGTTCTGCAAAAGGCTAATCTACCTAAGCATTTATAATTTACATTTAAAAAGTTTATATATAGGGCGTCCAAGAACTCGCGTCTTTCCTTTGTACCCACGATTTCTCAATCAATGTAGAGGAGAAAGTTGTATATTTCACGAGCTAAATGAGGTTTACTTGAAAGTATGATCCAAATAATGGAAGTATGCATTTACGAAAGCAGGTTTATCTAATGAATGGTAGCATGTAACTAAGGAATTAAAACGTGTAGGATCAAATCAAAAGTTACATTCAGAAGTTTTGGCGGGGGTAAAAAGGTTGAAATTTAAGAACATTTTATTTTTATCCATTTTGTTAATTTGACGTTCTATTACTCTCAAAAATAGAAGCTGAGATATGATTGTACTTTTTTGGAACGTCTGTTTATTATCATCTTGTAGTGTCACTTATCGCCGAAGTATGTTTACAAGGTGCTTGGAGAATAGTACCCAAAATAAAAATACCTCGTTATCACCTACCCCAGCATTTCCCGCTCCCTAATTAATAGAAGTTTTTCTCCATATTAAGTAAGGAATCCTAGGTACAGAGAAAAAGCGCGATTTCTGGAACATCTTGTACGTGGTCAGTTTAGCTTCTCTTTAGGCGTATACAGTAGCAGAAACCAAGACCCTCTTATTTGAAGAATTTTTTTAACGATTTTTCCTATTTAAAGAGCTTTTGTCTACTTAGGTTTACGTTAAGTTAAAGGAACAGTGAAGTTATTAATGTATATTTATTTATTTAGTGAACATTAATTGCTTTTACACAGCTTACAAAATAAAACTATGCCTATGACAACGAATGCTATTAGTCCCACGGCTACATGCCAATCTGGGCAACTTCAGTCAATTTTGACAGCTTGTATACATATTTTTTTGATTTTTGTTTTTTTTTTATAATTGCAAGAGAAAGTAAGGCATCCTATGTCAACTAAGGCATATTCTAACGAAATCCGTTTGACATATTCTTTTGGCATGTGATTAAGCGTGTACTATGACTACAAAATAGAGCGTTTCGACCGTAATACAAATGAGAAAATAAACCACTATTTAAAAATGAATTAATTATGTTCTAGATTAATGAATAAGTTATGTCTATAATTCATTTGTTTTCACTGTATGTTTTACTTATATATTTCCCTTATATATTTTCTAGTCTTCAAGTGACCATTTTGTAAGTAAGTTTTCAGTGCAGCGAAAAGCAGGTCTGTACCTTCTTAGTGTAAGGAAGGAGTTCTGCAGGTGCCTTTGTAGTCCCTACTTCGTTTAGTAGGCTCCGAACTACGTGGCACAGCTGTAGTAAGTGGGCTGCAGTAAGATTAGAGATGTTGCAGTAGGCCGAAGAATGGCACGGTTGGCTGAGAAACGGTGTTTTTTGACACGAAGAAAGTGTCCTAGACTAGAAAATGTGGAACGCTTCACGATTTTCACGTCATCCTTACGAAGGAGCCATTCTAGTCTTCTCTATATCGTTCCAATGTTAGTATATGTTCTGCCGAACCAAGAACAATGTATATATTTAATTTATTGAATGACGAAAACTGGTAAAAATGGAAAGAGTGGGTGGAAGGTAGAATCAGTCGCAGAAGTTTCTAAAGACTTTAATATCTATGTTTCCAGATCTTTTAGTTAGGCTTGGGTATTCGAATTATAAATGCTTTTGACATATATAAACTTTGGGGGAAGGGTATTATAAAGTTCTCCTTTCCGCAAATGTTTTTTTTTAATTTATTAGTGGTCTATGACCAGCTATCTATCTTGTGACTGAATAGGATGTCAGCTTACCACATCTATGGTTAGCGATCAAATTACCGCTCCAATCTGTTTCTTTCTTAATAGATCTGAAATAATCTGTTTCACAGATTGGATCAACTTCTCTTTAATTGCCACTCTTTAAAATGTTAGGGAAAAATAGTAACCGGACGGCTGCACTATTTACAGCTAAGACACTTAAAACACTTTAAATATACTGAAATTATCAGATGCGTTATAAACCTCCTGATTGTCAAGGAATTCTGACAAAATATCAGCCTCTGTGACCATGGATGACGATATCATCCTTTGAATCTGAAAGTTTTAACCTGGCGATCAGCTGATTTCTTTGCCACACTAATCATTGCGAAATTATTGTAGAAAGTTTTTTTTTTTAAAGTGTAGTCGGTAGTCACATGTAGGTAGTTAGTTACCTAGTTACGCTACCATTGTCCTACCAAGTCTACGGACTAAAACTCTCTGACAATTTGACTTTTTATGTAATTTTTAAAGGATGTCAAAAAAGACACAGGAGATATGTTAGATAGTTTCTTTGGCACCGTTGGCGTTTATATAGAGTCCATGAAATTTACCTTTCAGTAAATAATAAGGAAATGAAATTCCTACAGCTAAAAGCAAACCAAATTTAATTAAAAACCAAAAAAGTAGCAAATCTGTTGAAACCAAATTAAAGAGAACGCGGAAAGTATGCTTTCTATGTTAAGTGGTTTCGGTTTCAGCATGACGGCAGAATATTTCATAATTTCTAGTCCCGCGATTAACCAATTTCCTAAGGAAAATAATAAAAAGGTTACTAATTAAAATTGTATAAAAGAGTTGCGTGCAATTGACAGTTTTTTTTTAGTAACAGTCCTAATTACTTCGTCAGTATTCTTGTAAGTATTGCGTTACAAATTTATTCATGAGGTGCTGAATGGGTTAATAGACTTCCAGACAGTTAACTTTAATCACAAAAAAAAAAGATTGTCAGTTAAGTTAGTATTGTCATATTTATTAAAACTATTAAGTTAGATGATGGAATGCAACTAAACATATAGGATGTGTGTAGATTGTTAGAATGGCTGGCAGATGTCTAATAAGAATGACCTGTCATAGACCTTCGGATAGTTCGTGCTGATGTGATTATATGGGTGAAAAATTGAAAAATCAATTAAAGCTGTTTATGAATTTGTAAGGTTTCTTTACCTCAATACTTAAAATAACATCAGAGTTGTGAATCGAACTAGCTCATGAAGATGTATATATTTACATTGCTGATCTGCTTTTAGCTCTAGCCATCATTTTAAATTATGCACACAATTTTAATTTTCTACTTTCGATATTGAAATGATTTTGTTTTGTGCTTCTAATATAAAGGCTCCCATAAGTAAAAGTAGATGACATGCTATCCAATGGACTCCAATAACTTTTGGAGTGCCATAGCATTCAGTTCTTGGGCCGTTTATTTTTAACCTAGAGTAGTGCGATATTAACAGTCAGTACTTTTATAAAGATGATATTGAGATAGGTAATATTATACAGCTTCATTGAACGCTGTATTGCATGATTATCTTTTTAAAACATTGATTGGTAGATGAATAATAATGAGCTCATTCTAAATCCAAAGAGATTTAGAAAAATAAGCCGCAATGTATAGTAATCCTCACAGGTATAAAAAAAAATTTCTGAGAAATTATTCAAATTGAATCCTCCTCAGCATGTTTTAGTAGCTGCTTCCTTTCCCGGTAGCATACTGTGATATTGAAATAAGCCGCACAACCGTAAAATAACTTTCCACCTTTAAAATTTTACATGCTGGCAAAAATCTTAAGGTAGTATACGGGTATAATTATACCAGTATTTTCTTACATCGAAAACGCCGGGTAGCCTAAAATTATGCATACAACTACCAAGAGGACCCTTGCTAAGGTTCAAAGGAGGGTATGTCTAGAAGCTATTGCCGTGCCGGCTGCGGGAAGAGGAAGATGAAACCTGGAAGCATAACATAACATGAGGCATTGAATATCAGAATGGGGAACCCACAAAAATTCCAAAAATGAGTTATTTACACCATTAGGCTGATAAATAGTTTTTCTTCGATGTCAAAATAGACTAAACTGAATTCTAATATTTTCTCCAAGAATGCGTTAAAGTTCTACTTTGGACCATTAAATTGTTCATGCTTTTGGTAAGTGCCATACAGGACCATGAGTCTTGGTCCTCTTTAGCACTAAAGAAAAATAACTGAGTTCTTCTTTGAATTGTTGTGCAATGTGATTTTTGAAATGGAGAATTTGGGAATTTGCGAGATGAGAATTCCGTTTTCTTAGAATTCTTAATTTCCTAATTCTCCATCCCTAATTCACTAACATGGTTGGAGAATTACGGATAACGTAAGAAATGTAAAAAAGTGCGAATCGCCTGAGACGATTAAGCGTATCACTTTTTGTTGTAGAGGGTTGGACTTTTTTCATATTTGAGGTACATCTGTCTATTGCCTTCCAATGTCGAAATCAATGATAGATGTAGGAGAGTTTTTCCAGGATAACGAGATAATGGATAGAAGAAGGGGAATGTATGTGGTATTTAAAAAACTGGGAGCTCAGGGCGAACAAGATAGGTGCAGGAAATGTGGCGGGGAGAGTGCGGGATAGAAATGGGAGCTGACTAACGGGAATTAAAAAAGTAAAGACAATGTCAGGAGCTGCATTAATTCGCAGGGCTAAGCTCAGCATCTGTAAGCCCAATAGAAAAAAAAATAAGAATTCACTTTGGCAATTGAGTATGCATGTGTATTATAGGCAATACCTTATTTCGATTACCGGTAATTTTCAGATTTGAGGGGCCACGGCGGTAAATTTTGTTGTCACAATATTCACGGGCGCCTAACTCTGTGTGGGAGGGCTGTAGAGTATTGGGGCTTTTCTAATGGTTTAAGGGTTTAGAGTACCAATATATATGTGAATAATTTTAGGGGGGTTGTCAAAACTACGTCATGTTTGGTACCAAATTAAAGAGGAGGGGAGGCTAATCGAGTGGTTTAGGTTGTCTTTGATGGTTTTAACGCGATAGCTGACTATGACGAGCCGAAGTTATTTCATACAGAACATAATTGGAGGAGAAGAAAAAATATAGAAGCACTCTATATACACCTCAATAAACCAAGGTCAATCAATCTCAAAACAGACACTCAATTTATCAACACACAATATAACCTGAATTATGATGTTGACAAAAGGAAAACCAAAATCCTAACTTTTAAAGGTAATGTATATGAGATAAGCTTTCATGACGTAGGCTCAATATGGATATATTATATTTTAGGCATTGAAAATGGTCTAAATAAGGGACCGAAATATTTGCCAATAAATTATAGAACTACACAAATCACGCTGTAGTTTTTATTATAATTTCTACGAACTAGCCCCATATATTTCTTGAGGTTAATACATAAAATTAACCCATTCAATCTAATGTTCTTCATAAACATTTTTTCTCTGTTCAATTATCTATGTTTTTATTAACAAACCGAAATATTCTCTGATGTATTCTACAGCAGACCATCCAAAAAATGTGGAGCGCCTTAGAAAATATGTGATATGCAAATTAGACCAAGGCAAATTACTTTTTATATTTTTATATACAAAAAGTCACAAATGGTTTACAATTAAGCAACATACTTTCGAAAAGCAGTTAAAGATAGCTGAAATACAATAACGAGTATGAAATAGATGAACTAAATGTGTGAAACTTTAAAATATCTTATTGAGGGATGGTCCACTCTGCCACTCAACACCTCATATGTGAGTGTCCCGCGGATGCAACTGTAAGGTTGCGAATCACTGGAGAAGCACTTATTTCTCCAAATAAGGTTTCTAATATAATATGCTCAGCAATTTTTGAATTCTATGTACCTAGTGACGTCGCCGTGAACAACTTTACGTGTATACAGTGTAATCAACACATTTAAACAATCGGTTCAAATTTGATATTTTGGTCAGTGTTACATAATAATCACGGTCAATTATTTATATTGAGCTACCTGCTTAATCTATATATCGTGGGCATATTATTTCAGTTTAATTTTTACTGGATGTTTTTTTTTCAATTATATTTCTTACCATAAATCTAACAAAATGTTACGATGGATGGCTAGTCTATACACGAATTGAACTATCACTGGATTTCATCAGAATTGATTCAGTTAAAGCCTTGACAAATGGTAGGAGGAGAGAAACAACAGCCGAACTGAAACTGTAAACAGCATCTACAGGATGAAATTTGTTTTTCCTTAAAATCTAGAAAAGTATTTCCTGAATAGAAATATTTCTCCTTTCATACATGTATGTACATTCACTAACAGACACAGTTTTATATCAAGGAAAGACTTTTTCTCTTTTGAGATATATATTGCAACAAATGCATTTCCACATTTTACATACTTCCTACGAGTCTTGCCAAAAATTGTTCGTGCAAAAATTCTTTTTTTTTCATTCACCACACTCTCATATTCAAAATAAAATAGGGAAGGAGGGTGTGGGATATAATATGTAGCTTTGAGGTTACTTTTCAATTCTCTGGTAGAAGGTGATTTAATGATTCCACATAAATGACTGGTGCTGCCTATAATTTATGAGATATTAATGCTAAAATATTGTCATAGCATTTTTCTTAAAATTATTATGTAGATTACCAGGACTGGGTGCTTGGTGTTACTATGTACTACAGCATCTGGTACGAAAATCAAATGATGAATGAATTTATGATTATAAGTATATGTTGGTATATTCCATATATACATATGTATGTGTATACATTTTTTAATGGGTGAGTTGCAAAATGTCAGATCATTTATCAAAATCCATATAAATTAGTTTTCTTGGGTAGACATAAGCCAAACAATGAAGATTGTCTCATTATTTTCAGTGTTTTTCAAAAATGTATGATCCCCAGCAGATGATATTAATTATCTGCATATGTATGTAAAGCAAGAGAGGTGACTATACGTAAATGTGTAAAATTTCCACCAAATCAAATCGATCTTCATTCGATTTCCATAATAACTGTGAAATAGAAACCTTCACCCACTGGTGAACATCTAGGGATTTTCCATATACATAGACATAGAAATTATTATATTGAACTCAACCTTAGGTGTCTTTTAATTCGATATTATACAAAAAACTTAACTTTTATGGCAGTACCCAAATTTACCACCCGGGGTATAGCAACCATACTATATATTTTATAAGAGTTTCACAAAACTGGGTAAAAATTAAATACAAAATATTTTTATCAATTTATGAAAAATATTTTTAAGTAGGTTTGGTAGTTTATATTATCTCTTAAGTCTTTACATTATATATGGTATATGGTATATATTGGTAAAATATACAATGAGATGCTGGACATTATCATTAGGCATACCAATAAAAAAGGATCTGCAGAATGTATGTATT
>CAWVNZ010001238.1:48904-95607 GCA_963930735.1 Dioctria linearis
ACACGGACGCCTCGAAGGACGGAGAGAACGTAGCGATTGCTGTCTGGATCGTGAACAGAACTGCCCAATTACCATCCTCCCACCAACTCTCCGCGTGGACAGATGTTTTCACGACGGAGCTAACGTCTTTTTGGGAGGCTGTCGGATGGGCCTCCAAGCAGGAGGGAACATGTGCCATCTTCTCGGACAGCCTTTCTTCGCTCAAGGCCATAAAAACACAAAAAACAAAAACCCGCTGGCAGTTAATATAAGGAACTCCCTCCACACTGGGAAATCACCTTAGCGTGGTGCCCAGCCCATGTGGGGATAAATGGGAATGAGAGAGCAGACGCACTCGCCAAGAGCGCGCTTCGCTCTTCACTCGAGACGACAAATCCACCGTGCTACAAGGCGGCTAGAGCTTATCTCAGGCAACAACAACACGACAGCAGAAGCGTCTGGCAACATTTCAGTTGACAAACCAGTGATGCCAGAACTACCAAGGCGGAACATGGTTGCGGTCGCCAGGTTAAGACTGGGCATTTGCTGCCAGTGAAAATCCGCCTTTTCCTTAGACAACCGATCCCTGGTTGTCCATATTGTCCAAACGCGACCATGACTGCTGCACATGTACTGCAACAGTGCATCGAGTTACAGAGACTACTAGACGAACTAGGTAATACAAAGACACCTACAGAGCTCCTCACTTATATGGAGGAGTACACGGACATTACTTCTCGATGCACTAAGGACCTACCTACGTAACGCGAACAAGGACACTAGACTGTAACATTCGACACACATACTACCAGGCACGGTGCCACACACACACTGCCTACAAGATACTAATTTGGTAAGAGAATCCGAAAAATGTTGTAAGTAATATAAGTTTAAAAACAAGTTGTGAAATATATAAAAAAACAAAAAAAAAGAAAGGGGAAAAAATTTAAATAAAAATGATGAAACAGCTTAAATCTAAGACAAAAAATACTTATTCTAACTCACTCTAGTACAGAATTTTTAACATTATTTATCAAGCTAAAGTACTATACAGGTTAGAGACAAATCGGAGAAGAAGTTAATTGAAGATCTAAGTTGTATTAAATGCAAATAGCGCAGTCCCATTTTGTGAGGGTCTGTTTATGCTTCTCGTCTACAGATCATTGCAAAAAAAAAAAGATGAATTATATACCACATAAGAATTAACGTTAGAAGCAAAACTCTCACTTTTAGCATTAATAATACTAAGCTCCTAGTTCTTGCTTTTGTTCGCACAGCAATGGACTTCTCTTCTAACTTGTATACCCTGTGTTCTTAGGTTTAGTTTTCCCTATTATTATCCTCTTTAATTAAGTCCCTTAGCATTACGGCAAATGAGCTAGGCCCAGCATTACACAAAAAAAAAAAAGAATCTGACAAATAAAACGTAAAATTTGTATGGTCGGATAAAAATGAATTGTTTAATGTAAGGAAATTAAGCCAGACAAAACACTATGTAGCTGCCCAGATTGCCTAGTAGCCGTGGGCCCAAATCATTAGTTGATAGTTAGGTTAGGCTAGTTTTTAGTTCTATATAATTACAACTAATGTAAAATAAATAAATAAATAAAATTCGAGTTTTTCATTTTTCTCAGCTTTTACCAGTTAAAAATGAGTTTTATTTTTTTCCTCAGGAAATAAAACTCCTTAATTGAGTTTATCATTTTTCTCAGCAGTTAACAGTTAAAAATGAGTTTTATTTTTTTTGCTCACGAAATAAACCTGTCCTTCTTGGTGTTGCTATATATAGCTTTGGTTTTTCACTGTAAACGGCTGTTTTAAAAAAATGTAAAGTTAAGTTCAAAACTAGGACCAATCGGGCAACTGTTTTGTACGGTTGCTATAAAAAATTGATTAAAAAAAGTGACAAATTGTATCTTCTAACAAATATATGACAACAAAAATAGAGAACGTCCATTGATAAGTTTTATTTCCTGAGGAAAATAAAAAACTCTGATTATGAGTTTTATTTCTTGAGGAAAAAATAAAAATCATTTTTAACTGTTATAAGATGAAGAAAATATAAAACTCGAATTATGAGTTTTATTTCCTGAGGAAAAAAATAAAAATCATTTTAATTCTTATAACAGACGAAATTTGTAAAACTCTGGCAAAGAGTTTTATATCGCTGTAAAATAATATAAGTATTTTTGTTAACAGTTAAAATTGAAATATAAAAAAACATGTCTTACAATAACTATTAGGATTGGATTTATATATGTTACATACAGAGCATCCTTGGCATCAGTTAAACATGGATATACATACATACATGTATCTCTGAATCGATTTCGCTTTACGCAGAATTCTAAAATTCATGCATCAATAAAGAAATGCAAACATGTAGATACGTACATACCTACGGCGTTCTCATTGCATGCAGAATTATAATTCCTAGCTGCAAGTATAAACATATATCTACAAACATATGTGCAAGTTTAGTAAAGTCACTCTTAATCACATAAAGAAACAAGTGAAGGCAGTGACACAATCCCCTGCGCGCAAGAATTCACACGATGCAATTTGATAACCTTGCGCCAGCGGTAGAACTCAGGTGATCGAAACAATGGTTCACGATGATGTCATAATAGCAGCAAAGTGGCGAACGGTCTGCGGAAGTATTTATGTATGTACATATGAAAGCGATGAATGCCGTGATGTAACAACAACAAACCGGCAAAAGCTTTGCGGAAATTAATTTAAAAATGCCACAAAGAAACACTACGGAAATAATAATTATTTACGATAAATGATGTGATGAAATTAGCTTAGCGTAATAACAAAATAACAATAGTATTAAGTGGAAAATTGTATAAAAATTCTGTGATTTTTGAATAAAGAAGTAAGTTAGTTAGTGAGTAGCAGTAGTATCAACAGAACACGAGTTGTTTCATTTACCTGGAGTAAAGCTAGTAAGCTGCTCCATTCATCCAACTAGGAGTAAAGCTAGTAAGCTGCTCCATTCATCCAACTATGAGTAAAGCTAGTAAGCTGCTCCATTCATCTATACTAGGAGTAAAGCTAATAAGCTGCTCCATTCATCTACACTAGGAGTAAAGCTAGTAAGCTGCTCCATTGAATCACACTAGGACTAAGGCTAGTAAGGTGCTCCGTACGCATCGATGCTCTACCTATCTCGAGAAAATAAGTAAAAGCCCAATCATCTTGAAGGCACGTAATCTCAGTTTACCTACATTAACCGTGCCGTGTTCCAGATCAAAAGGTGCTCAGATGAGAGTACTAGAAGTACTTAAGAAACTCAGCATATATTAAATCGCGACTTTCTTGAGTTCAACGTAGGCAGCAAGTCTAAGTGCTGCACATAGACCTCTTTTGTACTACGCTACTTCCTAGAAAATTGTATGAAAGAGTTTTTTCGCTCACAAAAAAATAATAACAGTTATTTTCGGTCCCTGGTTTTATCTTTAAATATTTTAAATTTTCGAAAAAGTAGTTTAATAAGGATTGAGAGTTAAATAAAATTTATATAAATAATTAAATTAATCCTTAATATCGTAGTTATATGTTCATTCTAATGAATAACTTTCGATTTCATATAGTAAGTATACAACGGTAATGTTTTCTGAATACTTAAATAGACATTTCATCATATATTTGCCGAACTGTATATTATATATAACAATAATTGATATTTTTAACACCCTATAGAATACAATAGAAAAAACAATATCAACGGTAAAATGTTCACATATGTACACACACACATACACACACCTTACACCAAAATTATGTGTAGTTCGTTCCCAAAATGTATTGAAAAGCCTCCAGTCCATTGCCGGCTTATATTTAAATAAAACCAAAATGAAAGCTCAATTTTCTAAATAACAATAGATCATGGCTACCAACCAAATTGAGTCTAGTGTTTTGTTTCATTTATAATACCAAACTATAAACGAAATTTCGGGAAAATTCTTCCAGCACCTTGGGGCTATTTATATGTGTAAAATCAATGCTCACAATAAACCGAAGTTTTCGGTATGTAATGCAAAATGTTATTGAAATTCATATGCCATATGAAAACAGCTATTGTATAAAATTCGAACAATGCATGATTAGGTTTACAATTGTACATAAAGTATGGCACATTTTCAATTCCTTTCCAAGTAAAAGTAATAAACGATACGTTAGTAATTAAGAGACAGTGGTAGTAGAAATAAGTATAAAATAATTCAATTCAATTTAATTTAATGTGACGACGGATACCAACATAAAAATATTAATGGATGTCAGTTAAATTAAAAAGTAAAATTGTTCCCCATTCGAAAGCAAAAATAGAACACTGTTCAATAAGAGTAGCAATGTCGAGATATTTTCAACAAGATTTATGGGGTGATGGAAGGAATTCTAAATGCTCATATGAGTATGAAGGGTTTTTGATAGTAAGAAATTAAATATCAGTATTCTTGTGACCCGGGCGCCTATTGACCAGAATCACAACCATAAAACAAATACGCCAATATCTTGCCCTATGCAATATATTGGCGTACTACAAATTTACCCTGGAAATCAAAAATATTTTTCAATTTAATTTAAATTTCATTTGCATTTAAAAATGCATTTACGTACTGCAACAAAATGAAATTTAGCATAAATTGCATTTTGTTATCAGTCATACATTTCGTTCACATGGCATGTATACTTACCTACATGCAGTACTATGTACATACCTACATACAGCTTTCCACTAAATTATCTGCATGTTCCATATATACATACAGTTTCTTTTTCCTAAATTCATTAAACCTAATCGTATGTACATACATACACACAATTACTAAAATGTTGTTTTTACAAGACACAAGTGCATATCAGGTTTCATGCATATGTACTGGGTCTAAACTTTTTGTACTTTCCCACGTATGATTCTTCACGTCGTGGGAAAGAAATAAAAAGAATAAAAAAGCTTTGAAGCTTGTGATCGGCACCTGGGTGCAATATCGCGGATCCTCGGGGAGTTTGTTCTAAAGTCGCCACGCAACACGCATTCCAATTATTAAGTGATAAGCTGTAATAAACTTTGGATAAGGTTTTCTAAAGTGCCAAAAAATAGTGAAAAAAAAATCTGTGAAAAAGCATTAGTGAAAGATAATAAAGAAGTAATTTGAACGTTTGGTTTTTTTTTATATATATAACACTTCAATTCGAAACGTTAGGTGCTCTCGTCTTAGAGCACGGCACCCAACGGATAACAGTATTGGGAGCTAAATGGTAAGATAAATGTCTAAGCAGCAACCAAGAAGACTGCACATGTAGAGTTAAACATGGTCATAACGTCCGTGACCATAAACAAAAAACAAACAAACAATAGAGGCAGTTAAGGCAATTTCAATTATATTATATGACAGGCATTACTAATGAAGGTTCGGAAAAACTTTCTTGCCATAGCAGTGTAACGAACCTGTATATGGGAAAACATTTGTAGAGAATATAAAATATAAATAGTTACTTTTTGAACTAATATTATAAGTGGGGCAATAGAGATTAGCCTTCAACCTCTCACCTGACCATCCGAATCAAACATTCCAGATTCTGAGTTGGCTTGTCCAGAAAACAGAGAATATCCGGTTCTTCTACAAATTTTCCTGTGTCTGAAAAACGGAGAGCTATTAGTTGTACGTGTATTCAAAAATGGAAGCTATCCATCATATCTCTATGTCATATTTAGTCATTCTTGACACTAATCTAAAATTTTGCATTTATACTTATGACGTAAGCAATAAAGTAACGAACCAAATTCAAACCAGCTGTTGTCCTTTGGACTTCTTACTCCACTGAAGCTATCTATCAACACATCCGACGTTTTTGCTATCGACCGAAGCAATTGGTGTTTGAGAAGGCCTCCGACCTAACAAACGACATCACAGCAAAAGGCTGGAAAGTCTAAGGA
This sequence comes from Dioctria linearis, assembly GCA_963930735.1. Classification (NCBI taxonomy): domain Eukaryota; kingdom Metazoa; phylum Arthropoda; class Insecta; order Diptera; family Asilidae; genus Dioctria; species Dioctria linearis. The sequence goes on from CAWVNZ010001238.1 coordinate 54,831, forward strand.
TTTTAGCTGCTTCAACGAGTTTTAACCGGCAGCATATGGGCATGTAACTAAATATGTCGTAAAGTACCATAAATTTTACTAATGGTCATATGGATCTGGTCGCGACAGGTCATACCTGAGCTCAACGCAGCGCCTCCTTAAAACTACAGTGGGGCCCTGGGCAGTGTATGGCAGGCAGGAACCAAGCCGTACTGACAATTATATGGTTCCTGCTTATATGAAATGCCATATTTTTGCAATGAAATATCTTTTTCAAGATTTTTTGTTTGCATAATGAGTTTTTCCACTCAATTTTCGAGCTGCAGATTTAGCAGCAAACTGAGTCAATTTCAGATTGACTTATTTCGCTATGAATTTTCATAGCAAAACTCTCAGCGTATTTTTGTCTATAATAATTCAATACGTTTCGTTGAAATATAAAGATTTAATTGCCCGCTGCTAAATTGAGTGGCCGTAAAAAGTGATTAAAGGTTCTGCCAAGTCTTCTTGCTTTATTAACAAATGGTATACTTATGCGCATCATCAATTACTGCAAAAATCATATTGGGAATGTCATTCGGAATCTGCTAAAAATTATACAAGGGACTTACTGGAATTCAGAGAGACTTGATTTTTGGAACCGTGGCGTTCTTTCGTTTTACGATGCACTAAATAAATTTGGTAGGTCATTTACTTATAGATTGAATAATAATAGTGGGCATTTGAAAGATACCTGTGGAATATCTCTTATCAACAGAACCTTATTAGAAATATTCGTTTGCATTTGAATATATTATTTATTTCTCATTAACCTTGTGGCGGATGGAGATAACTGAAATTGCACTATCAATTTAGATAACAAGGAGGTGTTTTGAATAAAATTAGAAGGACAAGTATTGTCTTCATACCACTTTATATTGATATATGAATATCCGATATTACCTTAAGTGGAGTAATCCCACACCTGTGACCACTTCAGGAACTAGATTGCTACCCTATCATCAGCGAAGTTGTCTGAAGACAGTTCGATCTAGTAGATGTTTTCTATAAACAAGTTTGTCAAAAACCTTCGCCAGGAAATATTAGAGGCTAGTTGGGCGGAAATTTATAAATTACTTTGAGGCCATACACTTCGGTACAACTGGAAACAACTCTAAACGAAAACAGCATATGAGGATTGCATTATTCACATATTAATAAAATGAGGAATAGGAAGAGCAATAACTGGTAAGATAATTTTGTGGAAATTAAAATTAAAACAAGACGATCAAAGATTTATAATTTAAAGAGTTTAAAAGAATGTTAGTAGAAGTTTTTAAAATTAAACGACATAATACACAAAAATCCACACCACCTGAATGCTAAGAACTTTATATCTGGATGCATTTTATAAATTCAATGAAATTATTGACATCGAGCTTATGATTAAGGTAAATGTTACGAATTTCATCAATATAAAATAAGAATATTTTTCCATTTCCTTGCACACAATTACGCCGCAAAGTTACCTGGTTATTTTGTTACAGATGAATTGATTAAAACTTCAGCTCAGCCAAAATCGAATATTTTATTCCATTATTCCTTTTTGTTCGAAATACTATTCCTGAATGTGAAAAAATCCTCATGGAAATATTTTATGAAATATTGCAGAGATGCTTTCGTAACTCGATGGAAATAAAATGATAATTGAAAAATTCCGCATGCAATACAGAATTCATTATAAACTACTTCTCCAAAAGGAAATAATTTTGTCGAAGCATTTGTCTTCCAACTTGCATTGATGGAAATCTCTTTTTTTCTGTATACAAAAGTGAAATTATTATTTCTGGAATTGGTTTACTAATACTGTACCACATACATACATTACATAAACGCGTTATATATTTGGGTTCGTGAAATCCATGGTTCTGTGTAAAATTTGCTTGCTTTGATCGTCACAGGTTCAAATTTTCGATAGGCAAATTAAGCTCGAACTACTACATATTTCATATTAGAGTATAAATTTTTATTTATTAGTTACAATTAAAAAAAAAAATTAAGATTAGCTCTAGTTCACGATGAATATCCATTTTGGATCACATTAACTTTCCGTTTCAGTCTTTCTATAAAACAGAAAACTGTCTTCTCATGAGTCATGCGCTTTGGTCCATATTCAGATCGTTAGATTGAATGCTGGATAGCCAGTTAATTTCAAAGTAGAGTATAAATAGAGTCACTTCTTAGCGAGTGCACTCTTTGCCATGGGATTATTCTTTCACTGAATTGAGGTGGATGGTCGAATTGCTATTATCGTCTCATTGATCTCACACCTGTTTGAAAAATATGTCTCATTAAAGACAAAGACAGTACACAGAATTGCTTTTCCATGGCACTCTCCCACAGTGCGATACCTCACTGTAGAAAAGGAATATTTTTATATAAGCGTTATAGAGCTGCAAAAACCGAACGTGCTCTCTCACTTTAGAACGTTTCTCTGAATCACGCCAACGTTGGTATAAAGAATGCAAAATGCCGAAAAGAAGCAGAAGCTTGAACACGAGAACATGTCTGATCGCATTGGCAATCTGGTTTTCGCTCTTCACACAGCTGTGAGCCCGCAGTCTTAAAAATTATCACCAATATATACATGCTATGGAATTGAATGCCTACTGCCCTAGCTTGCCATTTGATAGTATGATTGACACGCTAGCGTGTAAAAATAAATGACCCTTTTTCATCATCTCTACCACAACATGTGGATTACCGCAAGCAACAATACTCGGCCCACTGGTCTTCATGCCTATTTAAATGACCTACCTAATATACTAAAAGATGGAGGATCCATTTGAATGCTTTGCGCGAATTGCGTTGACCGACTAACGACGACTTATTTCGAATATATTCGTACGCCGAATATAATAAAATAGTCTTCAATCCACTTAAGTCGCTATGCTAATTTTTGAGCGTATTCGGCTCGAGATACTATATTGACTGTTTAAATGGTACCACTACTACCATATTAGTTCTGGAAAAGGGTCCTCTGCCTGGTGATTAAGATTTTCAGAGAGCAAACATTTATAACGCTGTAACGGTGTCACGACAGGACGGAAAAGCATAGCTACTTCACGAGGAGTCGAGTAAAAGTCAGTAAAAAAAGGGGATGAGGAGAAAGAACATGATCGGTTGGGCAAAGGTAGTAAAGCCAGTTACTCCAAAACGTTCCCACGCGGAGGAGGATGACAGTGGAGCTTGCTTTTCGAAGATTGTTATTATAGAGGCGGAATCATCTCTCGAGAAACTTTCGGAATGCGAGATGACCAGTTCAAACGAGACTGGCTTTTCCAGCCTATGTTGCTATGAAACGTGTGGTAATGCCATCTAGACTATTAACCAGTTTGCATCTGCAAGGAAGATGGGGACTATCTCTCTATATCTGTAGTAAGGGATCTCAGTAACCTGAAGTTGGTTCTTCGCAGCTTCGCCTTCGTTAGCTGGCGTCCTACAAGCGCTGTGAGCATCTCCCCAAGAACGTAAAGGACGTGAATCAGGAGCATCGCTTGGACTATTCTCCTCGTTAATAGACGTCGTGCTATAATCTTTTGAGCTTTTTTATCTCTTTGAATGTGTAAGATAGCTTGTCTTAATACTGAGGAATTGAGTACTCATATAAGACTACGCAGCACTATCGAACTTATAAAAATATTGGATGTAGACTTTACAATTCTGCAAGAGCCGAATTTTACACAAGACATTTACACACAACCTGAACGGTATGCGTACCTATACACTGGCTATGCAATGCCCACCGAGGCTCAAGGGTGGAAATCACTGTATCCAACAAAATTACACAATAGTGTCCTATTTATACAGATATCTTCCCAGGTTTCGTTTCTTCCTTGAGCTTTGTCGTACAAGACAAAAATTTCAAGGTAGTGACCGTTCCTCATGACCAGAATATTACAATAAAAGTCATTGAGGGTGTTCAATCATATCTGAAAATTTTAAGCGGTGAAACTATCCTTAGAGGCGATTTCAACTGCCTCAATGGAATGGCATTCCGAAGTTGAGTTAAATTACGTTAATACTACTTCAATTGGGAGGTTTGCGTTTATTTCCCGATAACCTCGCTTAATCGCTTTAACCATTTGTATAACATGAATCGCATCTACCTATCTAATATTTTTTTCGTTGACTAAACGTTTGGAACTAAGAATTTCATCCAAAAGATAAACATGGTTAATTCAACGTCTATTTTATCTGTTTATAAAAAACGGCGCAGCTAAGATTTTTTCACAATTTTTATTCACTGCGAAGTTTGTAGCAATTATCCGTTTCTCAATTTCATGTAAGCAGCTGTATTCTTTTCAGTCCCTGTATGTAGAAAACTTGCAAAAATATAATGCCCGTTCAGTAATTATAGGCTATGATTGTAGTCAGCGCTCTTACCAACTGAGCTACCAAGGCCACAAAAAAGAATTCAAGCAGATAATTGACCACCTTTCTCTATGTGAATACATTTATCTAATTAGTACTAAATTGTTACTTCTTATCGCATTCAGATTAACTTTGTCATAATCTAATTCAATTGTAATATCAAACATCGAATGTCAAAAGAAAATAAGATTATATATAGGCAAAGTATAAGATCTTTCTTGACTTTGTAAATGTATTTTTTCACATTTTTCTTATAATTAAACTTCTCCTATTTGAATTGATTCTGTGTAAGTAATATTATATGAATAAGTAGAAAGTTTAGATGCACCAAAAAGCTCTCATTATTCACTCGAAACATATTCCAAATATCAACGTTGATCATATTCAAAATGAGCTGATGTTGAAATCTTTCCAACTAAAAGATGAAAAACCAATTTGCATTAGTAAATAAAAAAAATGTCTGAAAACATAAATTCAAATTATTACCGTTTCTTCAAGACGTTCGTCACATTTAAATTCATAACAGCTAGGAAATTATTCCGCATTCGTAACTTATTTGACATAAGATCTAGAATCAATGTCATTGTGAGGAACTCTAATACGATTGTTAGGTATAGCAGAACAACAACTATTTCAGAAATATTAGGTGCATGCCCCAAGATGTAAAAAGTTCCTCCACAATACATGAAAGCCATTATCAGTTGAAAGTTTTCTCTAAGCTCACGAAAAGTTTGGATAAAATTAGAATATGTTTTTGAAATTCTATGTCTTTTTTCGCACTTCAACTTAACAGGTATATTTTGCTACAGTTTTTATTCAACCAACTTTCAAGTACTTTCAGTTTGGCTGCCATTACCAGAAAAGCAATAAAGATTGAAATATAAAATATCACATTAATAGCGCGAATGTAGCATATCAGTACATTGGAATGTTCGATTTTGAGAACAATAATATAGATAAGTGATGTGGAAAAGATTTTATATAGCACTAAAGCAAAACATTTGGTGTCAAGTATAAATTCCGATTTTCTGTAATATCTGAAATGTCCTTCCAAATTTTCAGAGCACGATTTAAAGTGATTGCAATTGAGTTATGTTTCACCAGAAATATCGTAAAGAAAGTTATATGTATAAATATTAATATACATGCAAACAGTTACAAAACGCACAAAACTCATAACAGTGTTTTCATAATGAATGAACTTCGTGTCCATTATTACTGATTTGATTGTGGGAATAATTATTATAGCTAAACAGATACGCATTACAATGGAATATATCAAAAGAAACATTGGATTGTCGAAACACTTTGTAATATTTGTCGAAACGGAAACTTATAAGTCTAGAAAACTGATAAAAGTAATTTAGGAACAGAGTCCTGCGACAAAACCGCGTTTAATTCTATTCAACATTTTGTGAAAGGACTGCTTATCCTGTATAGGTTTTGTGATGCTATTCTTATTCTCAATAGCTTGTAGGAACATTGCGTGCAGGAAATTTATGAAAGCTTTCATTTATCCAAATGCTATGATTTAATCTTTCAATAATACTAATAAATTTTGGAAAGATAACATCAGCAAAAACTACGGGCGGAGAAGGGATAGGGGGGGGGGGGGGGTTCTGAATTCATTCTACACAAAGTCAATGTCTGTACAATGTTAGAAGTTACTTTGTTGAAAATATTCAATACCACGCAAAATATTTATGTAATCGATTTAAAAAACAGCTGAAAAATCTTGCATAAGCAAAAGCATTTTTCCGGTAATTCAAATAGAAAAGGAATTCAAATTAGTTGAGCAGTGTAGCTTGGCTCTACAAGATAATTAAAACGTGGGATTAAAAAAAAAAAAAGCTATCCCACAACTACCTAGAATTTACGTTTTGAAAAACTCAAACTTTCCAAATTCCGAAATTTGTATACAGCTAAAATTTATTGCGATTTCGAAAGTATAGACTTTCGAGAGCTTAACATTTTGGAAAAAAAAAACAAAAAAGCGTATCATACACTTTACACTTCTGTAAAAAATCTGGTGGATTTAGAATGGAATTTTTTACAAGAAACCAAAAAAATTTAAGAGGATAAGTATCATCTGAAATAGAGAATCTAATTTTGTTTGTGTGCCATTTTCATTTCCTCTAACATAAAATACTCTTGTCTGAAATATCTTATATTAAAATCGAGTTGTTTCGTTCAGATATTCAGGATTATCAAAAAAGAAAAACAAAAATACAAAAAGGGAGAGAAAACCAGAGAGATGAAAGGATAAAAGCTAAATGTTGTTTTGTTTTAATTATATTTTATTGATTTTAGGGTTTCACATTAATGTCGAGTTGGTTGGTGGCCATTTTCATCTTAAAATTATTATAATATAGAATCTTTTCTTTTTCATTTTCTATATTAAATATATTCAAAGTTTTCTTTTGGTCGACGAAGTATATTTATGTTCATTATTTTTTTTACTCCCTAATTATAATAAATTGAGTTTGCCAATTACACCTATTTGGGTTTGTAACAAACAAGGTCAGAAAATTACCTTTCCCTTTCAACATTTTGGAGAAAATTATAGAGGAAGAAATTGTCAAGCATACTGAAAGACTAAGTGCTAAGTGCTTATTCCATTGCAGTCGGGTTTCAGAGCTAAACATGTAGTTGTATCACGACATTATTAAATAAAATTCCTGGTGCCTAATTTTTCTTACTATTAATGAAAGTGTATCATACAGTGAATAAACAAGTCTTGTCAATAAATCACTTGGAAGATGAGTATTGCAAGTTGTATGGAGGATTACAGTTAACTGTGAGTAAACAGTAAAGAAGAAGATTTCTGGTAACTGTATGTTCCATACATAATCTTACAGGTGGAAGAAAATTTTATAAGAATCTGGTAACTGCAACAATTTTATAAGAATTTGGTAACACAGTATATTCTATCCAAAATCTACCAGGTAGGAGGCAATTTTATAAGAATCTGGTATGTTCTATACAAAATCTAAAAAGGGAAAAGAAAATTGCATGAGGATTTGGTTAGGGGTTAGTGTCTTCCCGAATGTTGGACTGTTAAGATGGATATTGAGGAGTTTTTAAGAGAATATAATAACATCGTACTCGATGAGCATAAGAAACAAATTCAAGAATGCTATAACTTTTTAAAATTATATGAAAATATTGAAAGACTTAACTCAAAATTTGGTGAGCACTATATAAGCTGCCATTGGTCAACCGATGATACAACGGATGGACCAGATAAATGTGAATTTTGTGGGGTTGCTCGATACCTAAAAGAAGTTGTGAGGGTATATAAATTCTATCAATCATCAATACAAAGTAATTGCGAGGCATGCCTTAAGAAGTGTGATTTAACTTAGCACTAGAAATTCTCATTTTGTATACTTGGAGAGCTCACAAACGATCATGGAAACTTACGCTGTAGGTAGATGTTGATTTCAACGACAGATTCGTCAAACAGAGGAAATTTTGATTACATACAGCTCTGTACCATAAGATTATAAGAATTAATACTTTTTTAATTATTAATAAATGATATTTTATATATGGCTTTCTTTGTATTCAATTTCCAATACTAAGTCCGGAACTCTCGAATAATATTTGAACACTACAACGACTGGCGGTAGTGGTGGTGGTGGTGGTGCTGGTGGCGGTGGCGATGGTGGTGGGGGGCACCCGGTCTTGGATGACGTTTTGAAACGAATCGCGTGAGACCTTGAAGGCTACAATTTGACCCTGGTCTCTGACATCACCTAGACCTTTGGGACCAACTGAAAGTGAGATCTGATAACACCTAAATAGCTTTTCATATAAGTCTGATAACAGGTGAACAGCTTTTCAACAAGCTCTGATAACAGCCTAAAAGCTTTTCAAACAGCTCTCATAACAGCTTAACAGCTTTCAAACAGCTCGGATTGTTGGAAGGATGAATATGGTTTCTTGATGATAAGGACAGCTCATTAAACAAGGCACGCTACCGTAAACGATTTGATACCTTCATTGTACTATAGAATGATGAAAGATGCGAAATCTTCATAAGTCGAAGCTGTAACTCAGCCGAAAGCACATCGAAGCCTGTGGAGCTGCTGAGTAGATTAAAGCTGTTCACCTGTTATCAAACCAGTTTGAAAAGCTGTTAAGCTGTTATGAGAGCTATTTGAAAGCTATCAAGCTTTTATAAAAGCTGTTTAAAGGCTGCTAAGCTGTTATCAGAGCTGTTAAGCAGTTATCAGACCTGTTTAATAGCTGCATTCTGCCCGTAGTTAGAGCGAACACGCAAATAATGAAGAAATGTGATGAAATTTATAACCCTGGTTTAAAGTCAGTATTTTCGTAGCTTAATTCTTCGGTTCACCAAGTTTACTACAATGTAACTCGCACTCCAACTAGATATTTTAAAATTCAATAAATGCTATAATTTGTAATTAATATATAATATATATATACCTGATAATATTATATCAAAACCACAATTATAACTATAATTTATCTGTAAGCTAAATTTAATATTGAATAAATGTGAAAGAATAAGTACGATTAAATTAAATTTATGTTTAGAAAATTTTATTGTTTCTGACAATGTACTCACCAGCTAAGTATTAGGCACTAGATCAAATTGGTTTTCTAATTTATTGAGGTTTGGAATTGGACTATTCTTTATTCCAGTGGATATCCAGAATAAAGTGAGGTTATTAATTCTGACTGCAGTCGATACCAACAAAAAGAATCTTTATTCGGTCGAGACTCGAAATAAAGTGGTTTATGTTAGTAAATTTCTTATTCGGTCGGTACCCGCAATAAGAATCTTTATTCGGTCGAGACCCGTAATAAAGTGGTTTAAATTAGTAAATTTCTTAGTCGGTCGATACCCGCAATAAGAATCTTTATTCGGTCGAGACCCGTAATATAGTGGTTTATGTTAGTAAATTTCTTATTCGGTCGATACCCGCAATAAGAATCTTTATTCGGTCGAGACCCGTAATAAAGTGGTTTATGTTAGTAAATTTCTTATTCGGTCGATACCCGCAATAAGAATATTTATTCGGTCGAGACCCGTAATAAAGTGGTTTAAATTAGTAAATTTCTTATTCGGTCGATACTCGCAATAAGAATCTTTATTCGGTCGAGACCCGTAATATAGTGGTTTATGTTAGTAAATTTCATATTCGGTCGATACCCGCAATAAGAATTTTTATTCGGTCGAGACCCGTAATAAAGTGATTTATGTTAGTAAATTTCTTATTCGGTCGATACCCGCAATAAGAATCTTTATTCGGTCGAGACCCGTAATAAAGTGGTTTATGTTAGTAAATTTCTTATTCGGTCGATACCCGCAATAAGACACTTTATTCGGTCGAGACCCGTAATAAAGTGGTTTATGTTAGTAAATTTCTTATTCGGTCGATACCCGCAATAAGAATCTTTATTCGGTCGAGACCCGTAATAAAGTGGTTTATGTTAGTAAATTTCTTATTCGGTCGATACCCGCAATTAGAATCTTTATTCGGTCGACACCCGTAATAAAGTGGTTTATGTTAATAAAATGTATAGCACTTAGAAATCACACTGGGAAATGTTAATAAAATTTACAGCACTTGGAAATAACACTAGGAATTAGAATACCAACATGATCACTGCACTGCCAAACTGCAAAAGAGAACGAGTCAAGTCAGATTCTGATTTATATAGCCATGGGTTGCTAATGGCACCACAGAACGGCATTCAAAGGCGCATGGCATATTGGCATAGCAGCTGCACTTCGTTTTCTATTGTTTAAAATGCAACAAAAGAAAGAAAAAAAAACTTGTTTGTAAATTCTATTCAGTCAGAAATATTCGTTGCCTACTGAATTTTTTCTAAATAGATTTTTAGTTTCAACTTACCAAGTGCAAATGTATTGTACTACCCGTGTACAGTTGTTTCTGGCTGGCTCACTTCACTGCAGCGTTGATAATTTGAGCTTCTGATGATAATTTGCTTTAGATTGATAAAAAAAGTACCATGCGTGAATGCAATGTACAGCCCGTGGACAGTTATCTGGCTCATGTCTCAGCGAAATTGTTACAATTTAGATCCTAAAATATTTGTTTCTTTCGGTCGGTATATACATGTGTCAACCTGTAATTTCGCTAATATTCATCGTTCTTATGAATCCTGAACATATTGCCCCCCGTTGAAAGGATGGAATTCCTTTCAAGAATTAAACGCCAATTATGATCAATCTATTAAAATTTAAGTAAAATGAATTTTTAATGCAATGAGCCTAATTAATGGTTGATCAGGATGACTTTGTAGCAAGAATGAACTTTTGATCATTTTATTTTCTTTTTGGTTTAATTATATGTGCATACATAAGTCTCTAGACAATTGGTATGATTTTGATTGTATACCGGGGAGTATGAAGTTTTGAATTTTTCCCATAGATATGAAATTTTTGTTATCGAGTTTAACGGTACTCATGATAACTTTGTGGCAAGAATATACCTTTTAACATTCTTGTGAGGAATTTTTTGTATATTTTTTTGATTTTTTTGTATGTGCATAATTACGTATATGCAATTGTTATAAATGCACTTCACTTTCGATTCTTGGTACCAATGATGATAAATTTGATTGAATTTTTCTCTCGGGTATGAGAATTCCAATATTGTGGTTGAAAGAAGACAAAATATATGCATATTCAAATTAAATAAATACAAATAGCCTTTGGATTATTTAATACATGTTGAGATATGTTGTGCTTATAAAAAAAAAATTAGAACGTTATTTTGGTTAAAGGAAGGATGGCTAATTTTGTAACTGGTCGTTTTAGCAATTCATTCGATAATTCCTCTTAATACCCAACCACATGCTGGTATATATCAGATTTCTTAATGACAACCCAATCTCCTATTCTAGGACTGGAGATTGGATTTTTCCAAGTTGGTCTGTTTGAAATGGATTGTTGAAAAAACATTGCATATTTAGGCGAGGCATATGTTGCCTTTGTTCTGCCCTTGTGGTATGCAAATTTATTTCTTATGTGGACAGAACCAATTGCAGACCTACATGCAATGTTTTCGTGTGCATTATTTATTAATATTGTCATGTTACTTTCTTTTGGCAAGATTATTTGGTGCTCTTGTTCGTTGAATCGACTAAAAGTCGTACAAGATTCCCCTAAGCTGGAACTTTCATTATAAAAGGGCAAACGAGCTTGATGTGGCCGTTGACGTTTTTATAATGAGTTTTTTTTATGATAATCTTCACAATCTCGATCTGCTTTATACAACTGTCTTCCTGGAATGACTTCTTCGGTCTCTCGAAATCGTAGCTGAAGTTCATTCAGTGAAGACTTTTCCTCGTATTGAGCGTTTGCTGTTAAAGTGGACGCTGTGGAGATTGTGGAAGTGCCTTTTAGATTCCCGTAAAGAATCCAACCGAGCGAACTATTTTGCGCGATTGGTGTTCCTGGAGGACCTTTTCGTAATCCTTCTAAGAGGATTTCTCCGTATACATCCGCTCATAAGAGCAGGTCGATTTTTCCAGGCTTGAAAAAGTATGGATCGGCGAGTTGCAGATCACGTAGATGACTCCATTCCTTGCTTGGAATGGTGGACGGAGGTAATATATCTGTGATAGTATTCACGATAAGGGCATTAATTGTGGTCGCTTTATTCGATGTTGAATAAGGGTGTATGTTAATTGTTGCTTGGTTTTTAACAAACGCAGCTTCTGACTGTCCTAAGCCAGTGATTTGTGTCGACGTGTTCACAATGTCCAATTGCAGCTTGCGTGCGGCGGCTTGTGTTATGAACGTGACTTGAGAGCCTGAGTCAATCAAGGCTCGTAGAGTTAACATGTTACCCTTTTTTGACGGAACTTTCACCAATGCTGTGGCAAGCAAGGCTTGTGTAGTTCGTACTGATTGATTCGCGTGAAGCGTGTGAAAATTGTATGTGGAAGGTGAAGGTTGAACTTGCATATCTGGGTTTTCTGATGCTTTGATCAAACCCTGTGGAGTTGCGTTGTTCCTATGGAGTATGGAATAATGTTTCCTTCCACATCGCTGGTACGTGAATTTGCTTGAGCAAAACTTCGAGTTGTGACCGTTTGAAAGGCAGTTAATGCACAAGTTGTTTGACGTGAAAATTTTGAATCTTGAATGTACGTCTTGTTTAATAAATTTTGGACATTTGAATATCCGATGTTGCTCTTTCCACATTATACATCTGTCACAAGATGATGAAAAGTGAGTGGAACCTCTTGTAATTTGAGCTGGTTTGTTTACGGAATATGGTTTTATTTCTGAAATTGCTTCTAGAGTTCGGAATCTCGTCTCTAGAAAAGCTTTTAAAGATTCTAGGGTAGGAAGTTCATTTGTACTATTCACTTCTTGTTCCCATAAGCGATGCGTCTCAGCTGGTAAACATTGCACTAGCATGTAAATCAGGATTGTATCCCATTGTTTAGTGGGGACTTCCAAGGCTTCGAGTTCATAAATACATTCTGACGATTTGTCTAGCACAGTTTTTATTACCTTGGCTGACTCGTGTGTCGCTTTAGGTAGATTGAATAGAATTTCTAGCTGAGCATTAATTAATACTCGCTTATTGTGATACCTGTTGAGCAATATCTTCCATGCGTTGTCGTAACTCGCATTGGTCATTGGAAGCTGACGCAACAAATGTTCTGCTTCTCCAGAAATATTTGATTTTAAATAATGCAATTTTTGTACTGGAGATAACGTAGAATTTGTATGCACCAGGGATTGGAATAGATCACGAAACGACCTCCATGACTCATATGACCCTGAGAATCTTGGGATTGTGATGCTAGGCAATCTCAAAAACGAGGAAGATTCATTCTCCGTGTTTGGCTTTGATTCTACTTTTCTTTCGAATGCATCCAGTGCATCTCTGAGAATACCTCGAAACGTGTAGTATTTATTTTGCACACTTGAGAACTGATCGTGGGCAAAATAGTCGTATTTCTGCAATTCGCTATCTTCTAAAGCCTGAGTAGCTTGGATAATCGTATAATGCGTATTCTTATAGTCGGACCCAATTTCGTTTAGGGCGATTAACCGCTCAGAAATAAGTCCTCTCGTTCGTTTTTCTACATCAGTATCATCAGTATTTTTGTAGTTATTGAACGATTTTTGGAATATTTGTGCAGAGGTGACTTGGTTAGCGAAAAGTTTTTGAAGTGCAGCCATGTTTGAAAAAACCGAGAATATATACCACTAGACTTTAAATCTGGCTGCGAAGGACCATAAAATGTTCTGCCCGTAGTTAGAGCGAACACGTAAATAATGAAGAAATGTGATGAAATTTATAACCCTGGTTTAAAGTCAGTATTTGCGTAGCTTAATCCTTCGGTTCACCAAGTTTACTACAATGTAACTCGCACTCCAACTAGATATTTTAAAATTCAATAAATGCTATAATTTGTAATTAATATATAATATATATATACCTGATAATATTATATCAAAACCACAATTGTAATTCAAATTTATCTGTAAAGCTAAATTTAATATTGAATAAATGTGAAAGAATAAGTAAGATTAAATTAAATTTATGTTTAGAAAATTTTATTGTTTCTGACAATGTACTCACCAGCTAAGTATTAGGCACTAGATCAAATTGGTTTTCTAATTTACTGAGGTTTGGAATTGGACTATTCCTTATTCTAGTGGATATCCAGAATAAAGTGAGGTTATTAATTCTGACTGCAGTCGATACCAACAAAAAGAATCTTTATTCGGTCGAGACTCGTAATAAAGTGGTTTATGTTAGTAAATTTCTTATTCGGTCGATACCCGCAATAAGAATCTTTATTCGGTCGAGACCCGTAATAAAGTGGTTTAAATTAGTAAATTTCTTAGTCGGTCGATACCCGCAATATGAATCTTTATTCGGTCGAGACCCGTAATAAAGTGGTTTATGTTAGTAAATTTCTTATTCGGTCGATACCCGCAATAAGAATCTTTATTCGGTCGAGACCCGTAATAAAGTGATTTATGTTAGTAAATTTCATATTCGGTCGATACCCGCAATAAGAATCTTTATTCGGTCGAGACCCGTAATAAAGTGGTTTATGTTAGTAAATTTCTTATTCGGTCGATATCCGCAATAAGAATCTTTATTCGCTCGAGACCCGTAATAAAGCGGTTTATGTTAGTAAATTTCTTATTCGGTCGGTACCCGCAATAAGAATCTTTATTCGGTCGAGACCCGTAGTAAAGTGGTTTATGTTAGTAAATGTATAGCACTTAGAAATCACACTGGGAAATGTTAATAAAATTTAGAGCACTTGGAAATAACACTAGGAATTAGAATACCAACTTGATCACTGCACTGCCGAACTGCAAAAGAGAACGAGTCAAGTCAGATTCTGATTTATATAGCCATGGGTTGCTCATGGCACCAAAGAACGGCATTCAAAGGCGCATGGCATATTGGCATGGCAGCTGCACCTCGTTTTCTATTGTTTAAAATGCAAAAAAAAAGAAAAATAAACTTGTTTGTAAATTCTATTCAGTCAGAAATATTCGTTGCCTACTGAATTTTTTCTAAATAGATTTTTAGTTTCAACTTACCAAGTGCAAATGCGTTGTACTACCCGTGTACAGTTGTTTCTGGCTGGCTCACTTCACTTCAGCGTTGATAATTTGAACTTCTGATGATAATTTGCTTTAGATCGATAAAAAAAATTACCATGCGTGAATGCAATGTACTGCCCGTGGACAGTTATCTGGCTCATATCTCAGCGAAATTGTTACAATTTAGATCTTAAAATATTTGTTTCTGTAGGTCGGTATATACATGTATCAACCTGTAATTTCGCTAATATTCAGGATTCTTATGAATCCTGAACAAGCTGTTAAGCTGTTATCAGACCCGTTTGAAAAGCTGTTAAGCTGTTATCAGAGCTGTTTCAAAGGCTTTTAAGCTGTTATCAGACCTGTTTATAAAGCTTTTAAGACCCGTTTAAAAGTTGTGAAGCTATTATTAGAGCTGGTTTAAAAGCTGTTAAGCTGTTATCGGACCTGTTTAAAAGCTGTCAGGCTGTTATCAGACCTGTTTGAAAAACTGTTTATATGTTATCAGATGTGTTTTGATAGTTGTACAGAATCCCCTGCGGCGTAGTTGATTATAGGAAAGTAAGGTTGCAGCCTCCAAGACACACACTTCCGGGTCAAGGTCAAGGACAAAATGCCCTTCCGGGTTCAAAGGTGATGACAGAGGCCAAGATCAAGCCCACATGTCAACGTATTTTCTCAGCTCACGCTCAACCTAGCATTCTGGGTAAAAGGCTCAATCGCCCGATTAAGAGCCCTCTGTAGTGGGCAAATATTATTAAAGAATACTTTCAGGAGTTCTGGATTTAGTAGGGAAATTGAATAAAAAGAATAACATATATAAAATATCATTATTGATTTATTTTAAATTAAAAAATTCTAACATTTAATTCTTAGTGTATCATTCTATTGGTGGGCTTCCTGATTTCAATATATCTATAACTATAACATATTCTTTATTTTCCAACAATGTATATCTTAAACTTAAGACTTGGACTGTAATACAATTAAAACAAATTACTTCAATAAATGGAATTATAACTATAAATAATACATTTTTTTATTTACAATACACTAGACTTAGATCATATGTTTTCTGCAGCTGCTCCTTGTTGATCTGATGAAATTATGTAATATTTCCCAATGGTAGGGTATATAAATGTGTGATGCTAATTCTTAGCAGAATAAAAATTGAACAAACATCGATCGCATATATACAATCTAGCCTTATGTTTTGAAGCTTGTGTCCATGCAAGCCGTGAAAGATTTTTAATCCAGCAGAAATGAAACCTGTTATTACTTTCATAATCATCGTCATCATCATCATCATCATCATCATCATCATCATCATCATCATCATCATCATCATCATCATCATCATCATCATCATCATCATCATCATCATCATCATCATCATCATCATCATCATCATCATCATCATCATCATCATCATCATCATCATCATCATCATCATCATCATCATCATCATCATCATCATCATCATCATCATCATCATCATCATCATCATCATCATCATCATTATCATCATCATCATCATCATCATCATCATCATCATCATCATCATCATCATCATCATCATCATCATCATCATCATCATCATCATCATCATCATCATCATCATCATCATCATCATCATCATCATCATCATCATCATCATCATCATCATCATCATCATCATCATCATTATCCTGTTCATAGTTATCTTGTATCATTAATAGATTCACGTGTCGCTTCATCTTGTGTTTTGGTTGGTCTAACTAGAACAGTGGTGAAGGAACGCTCTTTTTTTAGGATGAACACGTTATTGATATATCGTTCTGGTTTTCAAATTGTTTAATCTGTTTAAGCGTCATAGGAAATGTTATTCCAGTTAAATTGAGCACAGTCGAATAATGTGGATATGATGATATCCTAGAGGAGTTAATATTTCCAGGGTATAGTGCTGCTTTCTCAATATTTTTTACATTAATGCAAGCTTGCTTTAAAGCAATCTCCTTCGGTAGAGGTATGTACGAAGATCCTCGGTGCTGTTCAAATTTGTTGATATGTACTGCCAAATGTATAATGGAGTCCAATGTCCAGCCGCTATCTTTTTCCAGCTGAGTGAGTATTGAATCCAAATATTAACTTTATACCACTCATTTAAATTATCGTCCACATTGATTGGAGCAGTTCTTGCATGTAAATATTTAATATCTTTTATAACTTCATTGTAACCGATATCCTTAACATAATCAGCACACAATTTGTAGTAATTTTAATATTGACATGGCGTTTTAAAATATTCTTAATACAGCGTATAAATAAATCACCAGTATCCTGTATAAATAGCTTAGGATCTGTATGGTTTATGTTTACAATAATTCCAGCTCTAATTCTGTTTGTGAATACTGATTATAGTTCCTCCCACTTTACAAAATCACTTTTTTGTACACGCTGAGTAATTCCTCCACCTCGACTGGTGGCTTTCAATAGCACTCTCGGCGATCTAGTCTGCCCAATACAGCTCTCCATATGCCGATTTGTACCACTAGTTTTATTTAAAAAAAGACTTTCATTTATTAGCGCGGTTAATTTTTTTTTACCTATCGCTAAGGCTCACCAAAATTGACTGACGGCTCCAATCATTTTACATTAATATCTACTACCGCCTTCTTTCACCAAAGCCTTAAATTGAACCCACTCTCAATCTAATGCTTTCATGTTTTTTTTTACCACCCCAATAACTTTCATGTGGTCTATTTTTAGATATTGAATTTCATAACATGCTGCAATAATTACGATTTCCACTGCTTATGCTCAAAACAAGTATTAACATGTTCTTCACGTCGATTCAACGTTTTTATGAATTTCAATTATATTTAAGTCCACGTATAAATAAAATAAAATAAATAAATAAAGACATATACCACCAATTTAGTGCATAACATGTAAGATTATAATTATCCTCAAAAATCACTACTGACAAGAAAACGCGTCTTATGCATAAGAACACCTTTATTTTCTGAATCTATTTTTCTTAGCCGTTGCTATGTGCTACCAATTTCCCCCCATGACCTTCTTCTTTCATTATCCTCTGACGACAGGGTTGTTTACGACTCCTTAGGGTTTTATCCTTCTCGGTATTCAAGTACTTTGCCGTCCTTTCATCTTTTTGTGATACTGCCGCTTTTATTGGTCTCACTTACAGCTGGGCCATGCTCCAACTGCAACGTCCTCGGAGCGGTGAACAACTACTCGCTTCCTGTATATATATGCCTAAAGATATTGAATATTAAACTAAATTACTAGAAATGTTTTTTTTTTCTTTTGTTTTTTAATTTGTTGCACAGTCAGCTGACTCCTCGTTGGAATCGATTTCGCTGTCCGACAAAATCTTATACTTCTTCATTTTATCGCTGGGATATATCCCACAGTTTGGTTTTCGCGATCTTTTCGCTCCGGACAAATCTTCTACAATGTACCGGTCATAATTTAAAATTTTAGTCACAACGTATGGACAACTGTACTTTGGTAGTAGCTTTCTACTCGTTCCATCGTTTGAACCCATTTTACAAAGACCTGTTCCCCAATAGAATATACGGGCGCTTCCGCCCTCTTACAATCGTAATATTTCTTTTGTGAGGTCTGTTGCTCTTTTATTCTTAGAGTAGCTTTTTCTCGTATTGCGTGAACACTTTGTTCATCATTGTTCGTCATTAGCCAAAAATGAGTCAACCGCACTTCGCGGCGTGTACCCCAAAAGCATTTCATAGGCACTTTTCCCAGTCGTTTTGTTGATAGTTATATTTATACCACAACGTATCGAGCTGATCGTCGTATCCCATTTCCTTTCATCTTCTGTAGCTGTTGCAATGGAATTTAGAATTGTTCGGTTGTACCTCTCCGCTTGTCCGTTCGCGCGAGGGGTTTGCAGTCGCGTTTAGCACCATTTTTATACCTAAGTTTTTACAATAACCAGTGAACCTTGCGCTGGTGTAGCAACTGCCTCTATCACATACAATGCACCGTGGCACACTGAATGTATTTATAATATCGCCAAACAATTTTATGACTGGACTTACCTTCGTGTTTTTTACAGGTGTCAAGAAAATAAATTTCGTAAATCCATCTTTAATGACAATTAAGTGTGAATTTCTTTGTGAACTTTTCACAAATGGTCCCAGATGATTCTGGTATCTTGTCAATTACATTTAAAAAGCCAGGCTGTCTCCCTGACCGAACTTTATTGTACAAGCAACCTAGACAACAATCGACATATTTCTATATGTACATCCTCATTGATGCGAACCAATACTTCATCTTCACGTACTCCAAAGTCTTACCTAAGGAAAAGTGTCCAACGTTGTCATGAACACATTACCACTTCTCTGCGATAATATGTTGGTACCACCCATTTTTTCCTTCTTTTGTTACTCTATAAAGTCGTTTATCTTTAATAGCATAATCCTTGTGTATGTTTTTTTCGGCTTCATTCATTGGCGTACGAGATAATTTGTCAATAAGTTCCTTGCAGCTCTCATCTTTTAATTGGGCAGCTAATACCCAATCATCGGTCGTCACATTCACTTAGAGGATATCGCTTACCTGAGTTTCGCAAATAGGGTTGCGGCTCAAAGCATCAACATGTGACATTTTTGAACCGGGGCGATATTCAACCGTGAATTCGTATTTTTGAACTGTGAACCACCATCGGCTTCTTCGTGGTATTAGGTCCCTTTTTGAGAATGCTGTTCTTTTTGCGCTGTAGTCAGTCTCGACAGTGAACGGCTTACCTATTAAATATACGCGAAATCGTTGCAGAGAATTTATTACGGCCAGTGTTTCTAACTCATACAAATGATAACGCTGCTCCTCCATGCTAGTTGTTCTACTAAAGAACTTGACTGGTTTACAAGACCCATCCGATTGTTTCTGAAATAGGATTCCGCCTAATCCTAGTTTGGAAGCGTCTGTATGAAGTACAGTCTAAGCTTGGTTATCATACAGTGCCAGTACGGGCCTAGAGATTAATGTATTTTTCAATATACAGAATGCATCTTCTTCATCCTTTCCCGACTCAAATTTCGAATTCTTCCTCAAAAGGCTTGTTAAAGAAAGAGCTTTAACTGCGAACTTCTCGACAAATTTTCCAAAGTAGCTGGCTAATCCTAGAAATTGTCGGACGTAGTGTATTTCTTTCGGGCGGGGAAAGCTGGCGACTGCTTGAATTTTTTGTCTACCCGGTTGTATTCCCTCGAAAATTATTTCATACCCTTAATATTCAATTTGTTTTTCTAAAAAGAAACATTTTTCCAATTTTAAAGTTAAGCCTGATTCTCGTAAAATTTCTAATATATTCTGTAAAACTTTTAATCCGGTGTCACTATCTACCGTTGGCAACAACATATTGTAACACAATTCCGCGTAAATAGAAAATAGCTCCGGCCGAGCGGTAGCGAGGGAGCACTTCAACACACGGTACGTCGCCCTACTTAATCTTCTTTACTTTTACGATTCATGGTTCTTTCTACGTAAAGTTTTCGACTTGAAACTTGGCTCACTCTTAGATGTATTAGGTGTAAGATAATGCCTGGCGCTAATCGTAACACAGTGAGTGGAAATCATAAAAGATATCACTCCACAGCCACACGCATAAAAACAAAATTCTCTCCACGGGACTGAGTCCACAATTTAGGTTTAGAACGAACTACACTCATATATCAGTTAGCCGTGGACAAGGAAGTTGTCTCAGCTTAACTTAACTACCAATGACTCAGCACAGAAGCTGTCGAGGTGACTTGGCCAGAATGTGGGAATATTGGAAAAAGCTTTGCTGGAGACAGTAAAAGTCTGCTTACAAGTGCCTCACCTCAACTTAACGATCAATAAATCGACATGAGAATAGTTGAGAAAGCTTTGACAAGTTGCAAAAAATTCCACTTAAAAGTGTCTCGACTCAACTTAATACTCGCCACAAATTAGATGTATAACACCTAGGCTAGTCACTGCTCTAAGGGGAAACGAAGCTCTTTCTGTTCGACTATTTCTTGAAATAAAGGGCGGAGTCAGGCGATGAAAATTTCCTTATCACCTGTTTACTTCCGTCGTGAAATACAATCGCGGGTAGGCCAACTATTTTCGCGGACTTGTGTGTAGAGTGTGTAGATAATTCGTCGATTCGCTGTCGGCACTTATTACTCACGCAAACAGAAAATCCGTCGTTTTGCTATCGTCGTTTGAATAGTTTCCCGTCTTATGATTTTCTGCCTGTACCTATTTCACGGAAAATTTGTAAGGGTGAATAGTTATTTGGCAAAGTTAAAAGGAGAAAGCAATTGTTAATTAGATGTTGAGATTCACCGACATACAGCTTATAGAACATTGGGTTGTTTTACCGTCGGCCTTTGGTGACTCAAGTAAATAGAAACTCGTCGATTTGCCGTCGGCATTTGATGATTTCAGCTAATAAAAATTCTGCGATTTGCCGTCGGTGTTTGATAAGGTTTCTACCTTAGATTTTTCTAGTTATATTTCACTAACATTTATTCACTTTAAGCACGCTAGAAGTATTAGGGTGTCGCACCTGACCCAGGTGTTACGGATTATAGCCTTGAACTCTACGCAAATTCTCGCGACTGCTGAATACTCAGGTTTATGTTGGAAGTCAGCTGACATGAACCATGTGGCACGTATGAGGTAGAATTAAGTACCGAAGTGACAAAAAAAATAACCCGGGTTAACAAAAAGAACAAGGTTCCGTTATATCTCACTAACAACGGTACACAAATCACCTTTCTGTTCAACTAATTGGCTTAACCGATATCGAGGCACTTTATCACTAGGTAAATTTTCACGCAATTAATTAAAGACGACGAATTGTTAAATTGAGCCGTGAAGGAAAACCTGAAACAAAAGTAACAAAAATTCTGATACCTAACCGTGGCTCTATTGTGAGAACAAAAGAGCAGTTAGTATCAGCGTATTTATTAAAATTCGCAAAATTATTTATTCTAATTAGATATGCCTATTTGCGAGTAAGAAATTCGAAATTAAAATTGTGCAAGGGATCTGTAATGTAAGCCTGAAACAAAGAAAAAAATGTGTATGCTAAATCCAAGCTCTATTCTGGAAATAGAAGGGCCACATGTATGTAGGTATCCGTATATATTTTTTTATTCAATAAAATGAACCAGCTGTGATCAATTAATTGTTCAGACGGACTATATTAACGTGGCAATAGTTAATAAAAAAAGAAAAATAAATATTCCTGTCTGTTGCTCTATTTGGGAAACAGAATTCTGTAGAGCCGATGATGCCGGTACACTCATTTAAATTGAGAAAACGAGGAAAGCTCGTGATTAATAAATCATTTCCTGGATCTATAATTAGGAAATAAATAATAATAAAAAAAGAACTGGTACTTATCGCTTTGTTCAGTGCTAGACTGAAATTAGAATCCAGTAATTGATTTGTCCGTTAGGGAACGGTTTACTCTTTCCAGTTACTATTAGTAACTAAACTCCTTTGTCTTACAAAAACTATCTCCAATTAGACAACTTCTTAGATATTCCTTCATTTATTGCACATATCGAGATTTAGAACAAATTACTTCACGATTTCATAGAACAAAAAAAAACTTGTTTTAGCAATTTATAACAATTGAAAATAATCAAAAATTCTTCACACGATGTTGCTGTCACGGTAGACTTTTTTCGAATCCTTTCTTCTTTTTTCATGGCTGACCGTTCCCCGATGCTGTAGCGGCCAGATCCGACTAGTTGCCAGATGCTGGTGAATTTCCCTGGGATCACTGGCTGCCATCTCTTGGTGATTTGGGGGTCCCCACTCAGAGATCACATATGTATAGGCGGTCATCGACGACGGTAGCTGAAAGCTAAAGTCTGTCTCGCGCTATACTGTGATTTTGAGCTCCTCACTGTGGGGTGTGTGGATAGTTTCGCAACAATATTGTCCATATATTCTAAGGCTGACGTAAATCGTAATGGACACAACACCGCATTTATCGTTCGTTAAAATACCGCGGGTGCGTTAACTAGACCGAAAGGCATTCGTAAATATTCGTAGTAGCCATCTGGGGTAATGAAGGCGGTTTTTTCGATTGAGGACTCACTTAGTAGTATTTGGTAGTATCCTGCCATGTCCGGACTTGTAAAATACTTGCAACCTCTTAACCGATCTATGTTATCATCAATTCTAGGCACCGGATATTTATCTTTTATTGTATTCAAATTCAAACGCCGGTAGTCAACACATAACCGGTGTTCCTCTGTCTTTCTTTTACTAAAATTATTAAACGGAGATTTGGATTCCCTAATAACTTTGTTGTCAAGAAACTCTTTTACAATTCCTCTAACAGTTTCGCGCTCTGTAAATGATATCCTATGTGGTTTATATGTCACTGGTTTATCTTCTATATGATTAATTCTCATTTCACTAACATGAGTTTTACCAGTTCACTCATATTTTGTGCAAAACAGTCGCGATACTCGTTTATTAAGCAAAACAAATCTCGCATAATTTCGGGATTCAGATCTGTATCTACTTGCGATTCAATTTGCTTTAAAGTTATTGGTCTTAATTTTTTTCATAAATATTCAATGTACTTATGGGGTAATTAGATTACACCACTTATTAGTTGGTCGTGGATGACGAGTAAGTAAATGAATCAGATTGGGAAACAAATCGTCCCAGTCCTGCCTGGTGTCAGGAGTGTGACACCAATAGGTAGTTCCTCGTAACGTTGACGATATCTACCTGATGTTATGCATGAAAGAAAAAGAAATGATATGCTGGTATATACGAGCCTTCTGATGCTTGGAACAGCGAAGTCTACTGTGTGGTAGCCTCTTGTTATATCAATAATAATATCTTGCTTCAACTTCGAACTGGCCCTATGACAGTTGATGTTGGATTGTATATTATGATGGTATTGGCACTATCTTAAAGACGGTGTACGATACACCGTGTTCCACTGTTGGGTTTATAATGAAAGGCCAATACACTACAACACTTATTCTAAACCGTGTAGCGTAAACCTCTGTAACAGCACAGCTCTCGGTAGTCAACGGCAGAACTTTTGACCAGGATTTGTCCTTGTAAGCCATTATTGTTGCTTTTAGTGATCTGTGCCAGCGTTCGAGGAAGCCGTTGGCCTGGGGGTGATAGGCTGTGGATCTATTACGCTCGAAGCCCAGTAGCTTCGAAACTCTGCAAAGAGTACTGACTCGAATTGAGGGCAATCCGTGACAATTGTTCGTGGCACTCCGAAACGGGATACCCAGTTCTGGAAGAGAGCTTCCGCTACTGTTTCAGCGTTGATGCATTCAAGGGGGGCCTCAGGCCATCTGGTGAATCTGTCTATGATCGTTAGGCAGTATATGAAACCGTTGGATGGGGGCATAGGGCCGATGATGTCGATATGTATGTTTTGGAAGCGATGTGACGATGTAGGAAAAGAGCCTGGAGCTGTCTTAACATGTCTTGACACTTTGCTCTGTTGGCTTGCTATACAAGCGCGAGCCCAGGAGTTTACATCCTTATTTATAGAAGGCCAAAAATACCGGGAGGTAACCATTTTGTTTGACGTACGAATGCCAGGGTGAGCGAGATTATGGACGGAATTGAGCACTTGCTTTCTAAATTTGCGAGGAATGAAAGGTCTGGCTCCGATATGAGAATCCTCACAGAATAGTTGCTTATTTGTGCCGAAAATTGGCAATTTATCGAATATAAATTTGGAATTTTGTACCAGTTTGTCTAATTCATCGTCCTCAATTTGGGTATCGGCAAAAGCTCCGAAATCTATAACGCTGGGAAGGTGAATCTCGTCTAACCGTGACAGTGTATCGGCAACGATGTTATTTTTGCCTGCGACGTGTCTTATGTCAGTAGTAAATTGCCCAATAAAATCTAAATGTCGTATCAGCCTTGGGGAAGCTTTGTCCGGATTTTGCCTGAATGCGAATGTTAGAGGTTTTTGATCAGAGTACAGGGTAAAAGTTCTTCCTTCTAAATGGTAACGAAAATATTTGATGCCCTGATAGGCAGCGAGTAGCTCTCTATCGTAAGCGCTATAATTGCGCTGGGCGTTGTTCAATTTGACAGAATAAAAACCGAGTGTTTGCCAGTGATTCTCGACTTTTTGGTGGAGTGCGGCTCCTATGGCTGAGTCTGATGCATCAACGTATAATGCAAGTTCTGCCGAAAGGACGGGAAAAGGAGGGAGGGTTGTTTGCGACAGCTGGTATTTTAGCTCCACGAAGGCTTTGATGGCTTCCGTAGACCAGTTGATGATCTGTACTCCCTTCTTCTTGGGACCTGTAAAATAATTGTTAAGGAGACTCTGATGACTGGCCGCATGAGGGAGAAATCGGCGATAAAAATTTATCATGCCTAGAAAACGATTTAGGTCTTTTACGGTTTTAGGTGTCTTAATGTTTGAAATAACTGCAACGCGCTCAGGAGAAGGTTTTATTCCTTCGACTGTAACCAGATGACCTAAGAATTTAATCTGGGATTATAAAAACATGCACTTGTTGACATTTAATATTAGACCGAATTCAGCCAACCGCGTGAAAATTTTCTTCAAATGGGTTAAATGTTCTATTTTAGACCGGGAAGCGATTAAAATGTCGTCGAGAGAGACAAAGCAAAACAAAAATTTTTGGAGCACGGTGTTAATAAACCTCTGAAAAGATTGTGCTGCATTGCATAGGCCAAAGGTCATGCGCGTGAACTCGAAGGGTCCAAATGGTGTGCATATAGCAGTTTTGGGATTGTCCTCGTGTTCAATTGGGATTTGGTTATAGGCTTTAGCCAGATCTAATGTCGAGAAGAATTTACAGTCTTGCAAATGATAGACAAAATCGTGTATAAGCGGAATGGGATAGCGGTCGGGCACAGTACGAGCGTTTAAAAGTCTGTAGTCTCCACAAGGCCTCCATTCGCCATTTTTCTTTTTGACGAGGTGTAGTGGCGAGGACCAACTACTGCTTGAAGGTCTGAAAATTTCCTGTTTTAAAAGAAAGTCAAATTCTTTTCTGGCTGCTACCAGTTTTTCGGGTGAGAGACGACGTACCCTCGACGCGATGGATGGTCCATTAGTGATAATACGGTGCGTAACTTTATGTGTCACTTGCTTGATGAAACCAGTTTCCACGGTGATGGAATGATGTTCATGCAAAAGATTCTGAATCTCGATCCAAACTTCTGGGTTTATTAAAACTGAAAGTGTTGAATTTTGACAAGTTACGCGTTGTCCAGATGATTTCAGAGAGGTCAAAGTATCAATGAGTGACTTTTCTTTGGCGTTGACCAGTAAACCATAATGAGATAGAAAATCTTCGCCTAAGATGGGTCTAGGTATGTTCGCAATGATGAATTGCCAAGGGAAGGCACGACGGAGTCCTAAATCCAATGAGAGGACTTTCCTACCGAATGTGTGAATAACAGAAGATTTTGCCGCGACTAGACATAAATCCGATTTAGTATGTCGATCGGCTGATGTAGCCGGGACGACCGATTGCTCAGCTCCAGTATCAATTAAAAAATGTTTTCTTGAAGATTTGTCATAGAGGCACAGATGGCTATTTAGACGGCCACTTCCACCCGTCGTCAATGGCGGAGGGCCATTTAGTTTGTTGAAGAAGAAATAATTGAATTGGCCCTAGCATTTTGAGGTTTAAAGGAGCAAGGTGGGATGCATTTTCTTGCCTCGTGAGCGTACGTTTTATGGTACCAGCAGACGTTACGTTGTTGTCCAAACTGTAAACGTGGTGATGGCGATCTCTGTCTGAACTTACTTCTAGACGGGAAGCTATTAGCGCCTTGATGATTTTTGTGTAGAATCAATGAGTCCGCAACTAGTTTGGTAAAATTCCGAACTTCTTCGGTTAGGAAAGAAAGAGCAGAATTATGGATTTCAGAAGTCGTGGAGACCGCATACACCTGAGGGTTGGCATTGACCTCGGCGATGGTATCAACGTATGATACTAACGACTCCAGGCTCTCCGTGTTGCAGGCGAGATTAGCCTGTATGTGAGTAGGCAACCGTTGTAGCCAAAGGGACCTGAGTACTTCCTCGGGCAATTTATCATTATTTAACAGATGCGAGGGTTGTGAATCACCTAAGGGTGAGTCGGTCAACAGCTGTTTTAGTCGACGTGTTTCACTGTCAGAAAGTCTGGAGATCAATGCATCCTTCAACCGATCGTATTCGTTCCCCTCTGGATGGTTGTAAGCGATGTCACTGATAAATTTGATGATGTTTTCATTAATCGCAGCTATTGTGTGGTAGTACATGGTCTTTTGTTGAGTTATACGTGCTACAGCAAACTGTGTCTCTAAATGGAGGAACCACAATTTTGGGTTACTTCTTCAGAACGGCATACTTTTAACGGAGACTGCAGTAAGGGCAGGCTCCAACAATACAACATTTGTCGCCCCATCACCAGCGGGACGCTGTTCTGACCAGTAGTAATATTTGACAAGTCTTCAACAAAAGACCATTGGTCAGGCATTTTGACAGATGACGAATGAAAAACGAAATTAAAATTAAATCACTGCAGATTCGACGACGGGCCAAACTACAATAGACTAAAGCCGATTGATAGAAATGAACCCTTTGGAAACTGGAAGAATGTAAACGTGAATCTATAAATTTGCATAAGTAGAGCAAAACTAGCTTAATTGAAACGATATAAATAAATATGATAATAACATGAAACTTAATGGGTCTTTCAAACCTTTTGGTTTTCGCTGTGGTTTATTGCTTGATTCTTGTATTGGTTCTTATAGCGAATTGCTAAGGTTCCAATCTTCGGGTGTTTGATAATATATAGTGATCTTTTAGATGCTGGTTGCGCTAACCAACCGATGGAACCTCTGGAAGTGATGTAGAGATTTTCTAGATGTTGATTGCGCCGACGGGCAATCGATGGAAGCTCTGGATAAAATGGATGGATTTTCTTTTCCTTAAAACATGTTCGATGTGGGAAAGAAGCAAATGCTCTCCAATGGTTCGCAGGTTCTTCAGGAGTAATTCCTATTGTAAAAACTTAAAGCTTCTGCCTTGGTAGAAGTTTAAATAGTAACAAAAGAAAAGTCTAGATTTTTATTTTAAAACAATTTTGTTTGAGCGTCCTCTTTCTTTGTCGGGGTCACCAGTTATGGGGTAATTAGATTACACCACTTATTAGTTGGTCGTGGATGACGAGTATGTAAATGAATCAGATTGGGAAACAAATTGTCCCAGTCCTGCCTGGTGTCAGAAGTGTGACACCAATAGGTAGTTCCTCGTAACGTTGACGATATCTACCTGATGTTATGCATGAAAGAAAAAGAAATGATATGCTGGTATATACGAGCCTTCTGATGCTTGGAACAGCGAAGTCTACTGTGTGGTAGCCTCTTGTTATAGCCATAATAATATCTTGCTTCAACTTCGAACTGGCCCTATGACAGTCGAAGTTGGATTATATATTATGATGGTATTGGCACTATCATCACATGATCATCATGATCACTTCGTACTTCTATATATCCGGCGTGGTTTTGAGGAATAACTGTGGCTTTGTTAGCCTATAATGCAACTTTGCAGGTGGTAAATGTTCCACTTCAGGTAGGATTCCCAACTCTTTATTGAATAACCTTACCTTATTATTTCGAATAATCAACACAACAATATCATCGTTGATAAAGAATTGTCCTTTTATTATTGGTACACTTTGTACACTATCTGGCACTATAAGGATGTCAATGAAGGATTTCGCGAGATCCATTTTCATTTCAGCACGACTTTTTGCTAGCACTTTCGTGGAGCTACCGCCATAACCAGAAATAATTAAGTGGCACGGTTCCTTTTTTAATTTAAGAATTTTTGCGTCAGATTCACGCAATGTGACGATGCTGCAACCCGTGTCAATATATCCATGAAGATTTTGTTCATTCACTGAGCATCCTACAAAACAACACAAGTTTTTCGTTGTAAACCTGCTAATTGCTCGATCTTTTCCAACCACTTCCTAACTGATCAATCCCGGCTTAAACTCGGGGGTACAATCACTTTTTATAGAGTACCTGATTTGTTTATCAGTGTTTTGATTATTTACACTTGACCCTTTACTCAAAAGAGTTTCCACTAATTTTTCTAGCCGATCTATGCGTCTAGAACTTTCACTTTCACTTCTTTGAATTACATCCTCTCTAACAGTTGATCTCCTAGGGGATGGTCTCCGCGGCCGTGTCGGCGTAAAACTATTTCCACCATGCTCAACACTGAAATGGCTTTGACCAGCTCGAGCTCTTTGATCGTTGTCTTTTGTATCGGCCCATGTCCGCACTTCACACTTTATATCGCGGGCACCACTTAACATGTTTGTAGCTCAAATAAGTCAGAATTTTTATAAGCACACGAAACACAAAGAACGCTTTTTATATATTTTTTTTCGCGCTTCGGTTTATCTCACTTCTGAATTGTAAGCTTATAATTATCCTCAAAAATCACTACTGACAGGAAAACACGTCTTATGCATAAGAACACCTTTATTTTCTGAATCTATTTTTCCTAGCCGATGCTATGTGCTGCCAATTTCCCTCAGTGACCTTTTCACTAATTATCCTCTGGCGACAGGGTTGTTTACGACTCCTGAGGGTTTTATCACTTCTACATCGATTCAATCCCCATATCACCATGAAAGTTTTTCTTTTACATTACACAGCATTACATTAATTCATCTCATTGTTACATACATACATATCCACAGCCGGCATATGACCAAGTCCCGAGTAAGATGTTCACTAAAGCTTCCTAATGTGTTAGAGTAAGACAGATGATAAGAAATAACATGGGATTTTGCTGCCGAACTCTCATAACCTAACACAGAAAAGAATCATGGGAGACATTTGTTCTGGATCGCTTTTTGGATGTGAAATACAGAGAAAAAAGTTTACAACTTATGATATAAAAATACATAATGTATTTGATGTGGATAAATATTGTGCTAACAATTGATTTGGTATATATTATTTACAGTTGTTGTTGTTTTTTCAGTAAATAAATTGGGAATCTTACATTTTCAACTTTCACTACTCATCTACAACATATTCCACATATTACTCACAGCTCTCAAGTACTCATCTAAGCCAACATATTATACTATATTAATATAATAACTCAACCTTCTTTCATTAAAACTTTTAATTTAATCAACTCCGAACCTAATTTCATGGTAAGATTTAAAGATGAATAAATAATACTTCCATATCCTACTAGAATTATATCATTCCAAATACACACTCTCAACATCGAGGTCTTCCCTATTGAACTTGAAGCATTATCAACTTTTTTCCGACCTTCCCGATACTCGTACAACACCATTTCGAGGATATAAATACCAAATACCATCCATCAAAACTTTTAACTTTTTACATAACTTACAGTACCTACTCTAAACCCCCTACTACGATCTTCACTATGTACTTGGAGAATTATCAATTATTTCTTCCTTCATACTACACCATTTGGGCGATACTTTTGAGGAGTTAAATATCTAGCGAGATTAGGATTTTACTGGTTATTCATAGCTCCCATACCTGCTTGATTTATAAAAACTCTGCTACTTTCATATGCTCACCGCAAGATGAAATTATGAACATGAAATCAAGTCGTTCTTATCTATTCACCGGGTCAACTGAAAGAAAACATTCTTACTGGAGGCTAAAAGTATATACCTTGAGGTTTAAAGGCAAACAAATAACACCCTCCTCTTCCACGCTCTTCACTGAAGCTGTTACGGTATTGCTTCACATAGTCATCATCACAACATCATAAAACCATGTAAGACCATTTCACTTGTTGTGACATAAAAAATCTGACCTGCATTAATAAGATTGCAAAATGTAAGTCGGATCAAATGTCACAACATATCGATACCAGAAGTGGTTCAAAGTGAAATATGGAAAATGATGATTAATTCATTTTTTGTTTAATTGCAAAGTGAATTAATGAAGTGATGACGATGTGCAGCAATTTGTTTATTTCTGTAGAATAAGAATTTTTTATGATATGTATGTAATAAACTTGGAGCTGAGTAGAAGTAGGTTAGCAGTTAGTGAGTAAGTCGGCTGAGTTTGTTCTAGTGAGTAAGTTTCTAAAAGTTTTATCGAGACAAGAAGTAATTGCGGTCAGTGATAAATAATGATTTTATAAGAAAAACAAATAAAAAGCAAGTTATCGAGAATTATATATATATTAAAGAAGAATAAATAATTAAAGTGTTTGTTGTTAAAACTCTTATTGTTTGTGTGTGATTGATGATTGGTAAGAAAAACAAATAAAAAGCAAGTTATCGAGAATTATATATATATTAAAGAAGAATAAATAATTAAAGTGTTTGTTGTTAAAACTCTTATTGTTTGTGTGTGATTGATGATTGGTAAGGTACAGTTGGACCAATCGTGAAAACGTTACAAAGCTTTCATATTCTACTAGATTAATATTAATATTATTTTTATTTCTTACTCACAGCTCCCAAACAACTTCCATTATTCATCTAAGACAAGATATCATACTACATTAATATCATAACACCACCTTCTTTCAATTAAACCCACTCTCAACCCAATGGTAAGAAAATTATGTGATCACTCCAATAGTATGAAGATAAAATTATCATATTCTTATCAGCTTCATGTGAACTACGATATCGGAGTCAATCAAATCTCATAACAGCGTGACTGATTGAGAAATTTTATTGAAAATAAAAAACAATTCGTCATAAAATATAAGACTTTTCAATACAAACTCCTAGATAAAAAAAAACATTAATCGCTCAATTTGTCTGCTTTACTCGGACGTATTTGTTTACTCAAGATATCAAATTACCAGCCGCCTGGACACCTTTTCCAATCCTTTAATTTCCATTACTTCTAATGATTTCATGTGTCGTACCATCCCTAGCAGCCGCGATCTATTTTTACACATCGAATATCATAACATGATCATATAAAAGACACCTACAGACCATAACTGACGTTATAGTTGTTGTTGTTGTTTTTTCAGCAAAACAAATTTTCAATTATGACTTCCACTACTCACATAAGACATCATATCCTACAGATTAATATCAGTTGTTGTTTTCAGCTAAAGAAATTGTGAATCTTACATTAAAAAACATAAATCGCTCAATTTGTTTACTTTACTCGGTTGCTGTGCGAATTTGTTTACGTTATTCGACTGCGAGTTTCTTTACTTTACTGGACTGTGTGAATTTGTTTATGCAAGGAATCAAATTAGAAGCATTCCACATGAAGAGCAAAATTAGGCATTTACTAATTTCCATTACTTATCTAAGTGTACATATCTACCAACATTTGCTGCAATCAGCTTTGCCTGATCTATTTTTAGATATATCACCACATTGTGCAATGTTTATAAAAGACACCTACAGATTAAGATCATCAAATCTTTAATCCACAACTTCGATTACAGTTGTTGTTATTTGATGAAAAACCTTAATGTCAACTTAGAGGCTCCGAGTCCGAGATGAAAAATAAGCGAACTCCAGCTATGCTATTTCCCTATGCTGAAGAGTGCTGAAAGTGATCTCGTATCCCCAGAGTGATCTCGTACCTCCAAATCTCGAGATGAAAAATAAACGAACTCCAGCAACAAAATCGAAATCCTATGCTATTTCCCTATGCTGGAGAGTGCTGAAAGTGATCTCGTATCCCCAACGTCCAAGACACAAACCAATAGTCAAGACACAACCCCACGTTTAGTATGGGCTCAAACCACCTAGCGACGGTGGCGCCCTCTGTGGCGAAATCCTGGAAGCTAAAACGTTGTCGCCGTATCCGCATAGAACAACTTCTCACGTAAACAAAACGCAACTTGTACATCACCTCCGTAGTGGTTTTGGAAAGGAGTGAGCAATTTATAATTTGTTATAACTTCATTATTCTATGTGAGCGATTTCAGGCTATAAAACGAAACTGTTTAAGAACAAGTCGCAGTTATTCCTCAATCAGAGTATAAAAGTATAAATGTGAACTCTTACTCAGCGGGAAAAATGGGAATGTCTGACTTACATACGTTTACTGGAAGAATTACCTGGAATTCATTAGTAAAGAGTACATAAATACTATATACCTTACAGAGAGTTTTTTATTTCATGTCATAGCGAATTTAGTCATTATGAAATTGCTCGAGCTTGTTGCCAAATCCGCAGGTCGAGAATTGAGTGGAGAAAAAACTACACGCTTTTACAATCGAAAAATCGTAAAAAAAAAATTTTTTTTTTATGAAAAAGCAGAAGTTTCGTATTTGCAAGAACCATATACTCGTCAGTATGGCTGGATTCATACCTGCTATGCGGAACAGGCATTTAGTAGAGAGTTTTGCTATGCAATAAATTCACGGCATATGTAATCAATATGAAATTGACCGAGTTTGCTGCAAAACCCGCAGCTCGAGAATTGAGTGGAAAAAACTCTCTTACAATCCCGCGTACGGCTAATATTGCCAGGCATTCAAGTAGATATTTAGTATTTCGCCTCTTGTATATTTCACACTTAAAAATTAGTTTAAGTGCATATATGAGGTTAGCTTGGCTGTGCACTATGGTGTATGTGGCAGGCAGAAATAAAGCCGCACTGATGAG
Source organism: Dioctria linearis (assembly GCA_963930735.1). Taxonomy (NCBI): domain Eukaryota; kingdom Metazoa; phylum Arthropoda; class Insecta; order Diptera; family Asilidae; genus Dioctria; species Dioctria linearis. The sequence goes on from CAWVNZ010001238.1 coordinate 88,476, forward strand.
AATACGGTTCCAGCTTATACGAGACGCCTGCTTTTGCATAGAAATTTTTTTTTCTCAGATTTTTCGTTTGTGATTTTTTTCCTCTCAATATACTTTACCAGACCAGCTTAGACTAAAAGGAAAATGAGTTCACCATCTAATGCTAAGTATATTTTAGCAGCATATATATCTTGAGATTTATTTGAGATGCGCAGAGATCTACCTAGTCTACCTGCTACTAAGAACTTTCAAGCAGCTAACCGATTTTTTTTTTTTTTACAACAGATTTACCATTTACAGTCTAATTGGATACATAGTTACTAAATAAAATACAATTATAAAATCAAAAAAAATTTAATATTTTCCGATACGTCACTCTAACTTCAACCAGCTCAGTTAAAAAGAAATTTTACTTATTAAGATAAACTCAGAAAAGTAGCTAGCTTGGTCTAACTGTCTGCTATCTATCAAGAAACAGATAACACTCATCGTTATCTGCTATTAAGTAACTTTAAGGCATGTATGTATAGTAAATAGAAAGCAAATTTACTGTCATATATTATTTGTCTTCTTACATATATTTTGAGTATTTCTTAAGTTATCATGACAGTTGTTTGAAATTTAAAATTCTGAAAGCAAAATCTCGAACATTTTACACTGAAAAATAAAGTTTCGATATTAAATTTTAACGAAAATTGGAATGTTGAAAGACAAAATGTCGAAAAGAGAATTTTTCGAAGAAAAAAAAATGCGAAATGGAAATAATATATTTATTTGTACATAAATAATTTACAGGTTCTCTGCATACCTTTATACATTCCAGTGAAATTAACTTATTTAATAGAAGTTATCCAGTTATAAATAAGGCAATATTCTCATTATCCAAAAATCGGCATTGTTTCATTTTATTATTATATTAATATAACTTAAAATAAAGATATATTTATTGCTAGGCCACGCAGCGTGTCTTTCGGGGAAATTTCGTCTCTGTCACGCAGGATGTTAAGAATATTGTTTTCCTTTCGAACGTATTCTTTACGAATTTTTCTTCTTTCTCCTGCGATTGTTCGATTTAGTCGTGCTTTTATAGATATTTGCTCCCTCTGCAGGAGTTTTATTAAATAGTAAACGCCAGCATGCGATTTCTCACTCAATGTATTGAGCCGTCGATGCCAAGCTTCTACTGCGTTTTGTGTTCTGGGTAAATTATCTGCTAATAACTCAGATACTGACCAAAATGAATTTTTGTAGTTATAAATGCGCTCATTTATCAATTCACCTTTATATTTTCTTTTGCGCGATAACCTTTCATTTAAATCAGACGTTTAATTATAAAATAATTCACTTGAAAACGGCCTTACCATAAATGTAGTTGTCTTCCAACCATGAAGATATTTTCTTGACATCGGCATCAAATGATTCTTTAATTGATTCGTAATACTTTTGTATTTCATCAGCAGGAAGAAAAGCCAAGCACTTCTGCATTCTTAATGTTAAACTGAAATCTAATCAAAAGATTACAATTAGAGTATTTGTTATCCACTTCATAATTCAAGTTACCTTCATCATTTGCATATCTGGTGACAATTCTATGTTTTTGAATTTGCCTCCATAAAATTTTTCCAAAATGAAAAAAACAACCTTTGAAAACAGCAAACGGGAAGAATTCTCTTGCAGCCGTCACGCTTTCCTTTTCAAAGTCCGAAATTATGTATTTCGGGTTTAACTCAATATCATGACTATATGCAAACTCGCAAATTTCATAAAAGAGCTCCTTATATGTAGCAACACTTTTCGATGTCATTATACAAAATAGTAGCGAAAAAATTTCGTCATTAATTTTACCGTGGATGGTAAATAGTTGCCGCATTATTTTTGGTACGACCTTAAACGTACCATCCATTAACCATAAATCTGCTTTAGCTAGTAATTTTAAATTATTTATTGTTCCCAATAAAATATTTTTTTCATTATGCGCAAATTCCTTTTCACATAGAAGGAATTGCTCTCCATCTACAATTTTTAAACTGTCAGGAATATCAATTTCTTGAACACTTTGTGGCTCTAAAGGCAAGTTATTTCTTCTTATTCTTTGAATTTTTTTTTGTGCATTTGGCTTTGCTAAATAAATCCGACAATTCTCCGGGCAATTTGATTCAACTTCAGATACTATTATTGATGGAGCACAATAACTAGTACTTGCTTTCATTTTCAAAAGTGAATTGCTTTTGTAAACTTCATTTTTATAACAAGTTGGCTCATGGCAGTGATCTTTTGGTCTATTTTGGATCTATGTATTTTACGTGTAAACGAGATTTACATGACGTTTTCGCTTTTTCTTTACATGTGCAATAAGAGGTATTATTATACTCTTTTTCGAAATAATACGCATAGCCATTATTCACAAGTTTGATTCCACCTTTATTGCTTTTAACTGTTTCACATATATTTTCCATGGCAATAAACACAATTTACACAAATTATATGAAATTTGAGATTTTCAACTACTCAACTACTAACTCGTAACAAGAATACTAGCAGACTGCCGCATTATAATGAGGTAGCAAGACAACCGGATAATAATTAGCAAATCAGATAATTGAAATAACTGGAGTTTTATTGTCACACCTAGAGGATAGGTGGAGAAATTCAATTGCTCACACTGGAAAGACATTTCGATGGGATTTCTTATGCATGTTACTAGCTGATTGTGAAAAATGTTGGAAATAAATTCATTGAATTTGCGCGCGCAAATTCAATGAATTTATTTCCAACATTTTTCACAATTTTTCGCAATTTTTTTTTTCAACATTGTCTCCCTTCAGAGTTTTTTTTCGATATATTTTAATTCGATATTAATTGTTTTCGAAGTTTTATTTTTCGCAATTTTTTACTTCACATAATTTTTTTCATAATTTTGTTTTTCAGCGTTTCGTGGTAGACCCATTTCTTAAGGAAAACGACAAAGAAAAAAGAGAAGAAAAAATCAGCCACTCAACCTCTTGGGGTTTTCGCTTATAAGTCGTTGATAAAAGAGCTTTTATTGGGCAAGTTCATTTTAAGTTAATGTGTGCCGCAGCAGAATCGACTTAACCGCTTTTATAGATTGCTAAAGTTAAGGTTTACCTTTTCAATTCAATTTTAATTTATATGTATATCCATAACCCGTATCCACCTCTTGGTTGTTATGTGTATTTTATAACAGTGTTTATGGAAAGTCCTGGTGACTAGTGATAAATAATCTCCGTCTATTGCCAATGGGCACGCGAAAAATCTATTTACCTTTAAGTGGAGAAAAGTTTTTTTTCTTATTTTACCTTAAACTAATCGGTGAGTCAGCATGATATCTTGTGCGTGTGACAAAGTTCTGCAGTTCTTAATTAAATTAACCTGTCAGGACTAAAGGAGCTCATAACTATGATTATATAGAATATATATTTACTTACTTGTTCTACTATGGCTGCCTCGGCGAGCTCTTATTCGAAGCTGCTTTGGTTTAGATTATTGTTGGAATATCAATTGTTTTTGATTATATACAGACTTGCAAGTGGTCATTTGGAAATTTCTAATTGCTTCACATTGCGGCAATAGATTTAACCTGGTACCTACGTTGAAACTATATAATATTACTAGTCAAGTAACCAGTCCATAATACTTGTGACACCGCTGAACAGTTTGTGTTTATTTTTGCTCTCACATTCAACACAATTCATTTATTTCCGCAGAAGCGATGTTACAAAATTTCCTATGAGTTAAAAGAATTAAAGATCCATCGAATATGAAAGCTTGGAGCCATGGAAGTAGCAGTTTGTGTCGAGCTTACGAATTAAAACATGGAATTCAAACGAAGCAAGTTAATTAGGAAAAGCTTATCCCTCAGTTTCAAATATATACCAAGAGAGCAACCTAACAGAGTCAAATTAAGGCGAGAAACATGGTAGTACGTACTAAAAATAAAAAAAAAGTATAAAACAAATTCTAGTACATTCATTGAAAGCGACATGCAATTTCCTGAAGCACTTCTAGTCTAGCTTGGAAAAGACAAAAGAAGCGTACTTGAAATTTTACAGAATAAGAGAATAAAAGGTGGTAACGAAACGCTAGGTTAGGTTAGGTGACAGGGGCGCCAGCACAGGGGTTTCATAGCACATTATGTGGGGGTGTACGGGGTGTGTTAAGACCACCCATACGAGTTAATGGAGCTTTCTCGGCCCACCAACACTATATCTGCGACCCCCCCCCCCCCCCCCGGCAGCTTCTGTATTGTATGGAGCAAAAGATATGTATGTCATAGAGGTAATGTCCCACGATAAATGTAGTAATGCTCCAACACGTCATTATAATTCCTTCTTAGCAGTTTTTTTTATCCTCCTAGGATATATCTATCTTGAAATATAGATCTGTCTTGAAATCATGTATGTGTTTAGTTCTTCCCAGCTGCGTTTTGCCAGCTTGTAGACACATCAATCTACAATTTTCTTCGCTGATTCTTTCTATGAATTCTTCTGCAAAACATAACTATATGCATAGCTGAACCTGTCCTACCATGAGCATCAGCAATCTAATTTTCGGATACATCGCTTTACACAGCCACCCAAGTATATTCAGATATTTTATATCTTATAGGAAAATATCATAATTACCAAACATTTTTCTCACCTGGAAAATGTTTTTTTTTATGTAATAAAAGCGTTTCCTCTATAAAATCAAAGCGCTATATTTTCGAAAAAAAGATGGTAAATTCCCAATGATATTTCACATTAAGACTAATAGCTGCCTGAACAAAAATAGGAAAAACCATTAGTAATTCAACATCCACACGAATATATATACCTATGGGGATTTGTTACCAGCAGGATTTATTGCACACTCATCTGACCACAATAACTTCAATGGAGAAAACTCGATGCTCTACTCTTCAATACGACGAGAAAAAAAATTATATAGGTATATGCTTACATATATACATTCACGAGTATATATGTATGTAGATATATAGTAATTCCTGAATCCCGATAATATTCCTTAACGTTGTTAAATTTGCTGTGTGGCAATAAAATTTGCCTGACCATACGAAGAGGACGTTTGCCTTCTCGAAAAGTATTGTATCGGAATTTGGAAACACATGGCCAGGAGTTGAAAAATAAAATACAACGCCACATAGATTGATTGTGGATAATAAATAAAGGCCCATATTTCCGTTGAACCATCAAATCCTAGCAGTTCTCTAAAGAGACTCCAAATTCCGAGGTTGGTTGGTAACTACCTATATTATATGGATTACATTTCTGTTGGAAATTTTTATTCCAGCTTCACAAAGCTTTGTTCAGTATAAATTTTTTGACGTTAACATACCACCATCAGACTCATGGTACGCCACATAGTACATGCCTCAAGGTTAGAAATCTTGGTGTAAAAGCTACAAATAATGTATATACTTTTTAATATTAACTCTTTCTATTCCAAATTTTATATAGAAAGTGATAAAGTCGAAGATATACATCATTTGTATACAATGTCAGTCTAACGTTAATACGAAATTTCCTAGAAAAAGCGTTTCTATACGCATATAAGATAAAATGTATCCGAAAATGTTATAGAATTTATATTCGAATCTATAAACTCTATCAAATACGCATATAACTTACTTTATTTATATTTTTATGGTATATACTTTATATGATTTTGTTATAAATATTATATTTAGTTAGGATTTCGACGTGTTCTTTATACGTCTCTGCAATAAATTTTAGCCCACCTAGGCTATATATCTGGCAAAAATTCCAAAAATCTACAAGTGTGCACCATTTCTTTGAAAGAAGTTCCGGTTCTTTCTTTGGTAATATATTCTTTATGCTATTTCGTTATTAACTCATCAGTCAGTAGAGTTTAAACCGCTGTTCTGAGAACATTCTTTAAACTATTGAAAAAGTGAAGTGGAAGCACATGGACGGGTTTAAATCATATATCCAATATATATATATATATATCCAATATAAAAAATTTTGCAAAGTAAATTAAAAAATCACAGAGTAAAGAAAAGGAAGCTTTATAACAGTATTGAAGAAGAAAATAAGGACAAGCCGACAAATACGCGAACAGAAAAGTCCCGCACAGAAAGTGTCTAATTTATTTTGTTTTTTATCTTTAAGATATTTAAACTTAGTTTATTAGCCAGGGCTTACACCTGCGGAGTATCCCAACTGTACAAGGGCCAGAGCACCATATATAGCGGCTGGAGGAAGTTCTAAGTCGTATATAACGAAATATATGATTATACTGAATGGACGTGTCATACCTCTCAAGACTGGAAGAATTAGATTTAGTATTTGAGTTATATTTTTTAATATCTCATACGACAATAATCTGCAATAAATTGCAATAAAAAATGTTACTACAATATGATGTTTTATTAATTTATACATAAAATTAATATCAATTCAGTATATACAATATATAGTATAAACTTTGTCTACAAAATATATACTTACTTGAATACCAGATAATATAAAATTTATATTAAACATAATAGATGAAGATAATAGGGAATTACATATAAAAGTAATGTATAAAATGGATCTAAAACAATCAAAAGAACAAAGCTTATATTGACTTTGTAAGGATTTATATATATATTATTCATGTATAATATCACACCAAGATTTCTAACTGTGTACATATGTATATATTTTTTTCATTAATATAGTAACACAAAAAATATAATATATGTTTTTACAACAGCAAACAAGTATTCAGGAGATGATAGTGGGGCCTGGTTACAAAGCCATGGTTATGATGGTCTCATAACTAAATAGTAAAAAATTTCCAACACGATATGAATATCATAAGAGGTTTTGGATGAAGGCATAATGATAACGTGTGTTGGGAGGAGGGTAAAATTGTGGTTTATAAAATACATATGTAAAAACATTAAATTTGCACAATAATTGACTCCTCCAGATTCATTTAACTTGCATACACAACAAATTATTTATGAATAAGGATGGATGCTTGAAAAATTAATAAGCCCCGTATAGGAATAAAACGCTGGTCATGAACGTAAAATTCATTCATTTATCCGGGTACTTACAGATGTAATGTAGGTACATGTTATCCATGTAGAATCCCTTAATTATTGATTACTGATTATATA